>VWYN01008753.1:353761-405700 GCA_013400075.1 Hippolais icterina | reverse complement strand
GTAAAGAACTGTTACTCCTATTCCCATATCTTTGCCTGAAAGCCCCTAATTGCAAAATTATAATAATTTGGAGGGAAGGGGGTTTACATTCTCTGTTCCAAGGGAAGCTCTAGCTTTCCCTGGCAGACAACTGTCTTTCCAAAACCAACACACTGCACTGCCCACATTATTGTTTTGGCTGCAGTGAGGCCGAAAAGTAAAGACCTGGGTGGGAGAAAACCCCAAGCTCTCCACCATAAAGGCAGTGTGGGTGCAACTTGCAGATCATTTAGCCACGAGAACTTGAGTACAGCCCTTCTGTCAAATTTAGATGAACATGCTCAAAAGATGGTAACTGACAGATTTTGTCACTGTGTAGTAAGATAAATAACCAATAAAAGCAGATTAGCCACTGTGTAGGAGCTGGAGGAAGGTCATATATTCCTGCTTTTACCCCTTTTAGTGAGCTGGGGAGTAGCAAGGAAAACCTGCCAGTTTCTGGAAAACAAATACAAGACTCATTAAATCACTCATTAAATCTTACAATCATGGCTTCTATGCAGTGCTAGCAAGGAAGGTGTTTTAACTGGTAAAAATCACCAAAGGTAGTATCAGCAGTACCATAACATAAGACTTTTCATTTGTTTCTTTCTTGCTTGAACTGGAATGCAGAGCTGGAATGAGACTGTGGTATTTCACTGCACAAGAAGGTCAGAAGAAATGTCTGAAATTGCAGGAAGTGAATGGATGTGGAAAGAGTGTTTTCACCCATCAGATTTTGTAGCAGCTGAGCAGAAGTGCTGAGAAAGGAGTAGCTTTCCTCTGCCAAAATCACTGGCTAACTGGTTGCTCTCAGCAGGAGATACTGGCAGATGAAAACAGCAGGGGGAATAAAAATCCACTGAAATGGTATTCTTCAAATTTGACAGCAATACAAGAATATTCTGTCCAAATGCATGCAGGCATTTTTCCTTTTCTACATTCACTGTCTGACTGTTTTGATGTGGTTTGGTTTAAGTTTCAATATTTTATATTTTATGAAAGTATGCATTTATAAAAAGACATGCATTTTTTCATAATTGAATAGATATTTGTTACATTCATTATCTGAAATGAGGCAGCATATAGCAGTGAGTTCATTGAACACAGGCACTCTGAGGACTTTGACGTTTAGGAAAGCTGCTCCATTCCTTGCACAGCTTAAAGTCCATGAAAATGCCCCACATCAGATACAGCCTGGGCTAAGAGGAGGAAGGGCAGTGTACAGAAGCTAGGCAGGGGGTACAATTATCGGCCAATGATGAAAGATAAAGGTTTGTGATTAAGAAGGTAATGAATGAATGAATGTTATTAGAGCTTGTGTTTGCAGCTTTCCTGAGCTTGCTTTCCAGTCACTCAGGTATCTTCTTCCTATTGTTGCCCAGAGAAGTCAGGGATGCCTCATCCCTGGAAGTGTTCAAGGCCAGGTTGGATGGGGCCCTGAGCAACCTGATCCAGCCAGAACTGACAGCTCTGGCCAACCTCGCACCTGGCCGTGGAGGAAGAGAGGCTTTAAACCCTGCAACTCAGTGCCTTGGGGGAAATTTATAGGGGGTCCCCAGGAGTCCAAGGCCAACCAGAGCTGTCAGTCCTGGCAGCTTTAGTCTGGGAGAAATCCTGCAACCTTTGAAATTTTCGGAAGCAGAATCCCACTTAGGGCTACGTTCGCCTGACCACCAGTATCAGCCCTTTTCTGTAGACAGGAAAAGTTGGAAACACAATTTCTTGGCAGCAGTTTAGAAGTGCCCCCAGAGAGTCCAAGGCCAGCCAGAGCCATCAATCCTGGCAGGTTTGGTGTTGGAGAAATCCTCTGATATTTGTGATTTTAGGAGGTGGAATCCCACTTCTGGCAGTGTGCACCTGACTGTGAATATTGGCCCTCATCCATAGCGTGGAAAGCCCAGCATCCCAATGTCTTGAGGGTAGTTAAGAGGCAGGGCTTGGGAGTCTAAGGCAGGCTGCAGCCATGGTTCCTGGCAGCTTTGGTCTGAGGAATCATCTGACATTCAGAATTTTAGGAGACAGAATCCCACTTTTGGTCTTTGATGACTGACTGCAAATATCAGCCCTTTTCCATAGGAAGGTGGAATGGGTTTAGGCTTCCCCTTATCATTGCTTAGATGTCGGGAGTGTGAGGCGCTGTCTCGTCTGCGGGGTGTTTTTATTCCTGCTTGTTGGAGCAGGACTCCCAAAGATGGACATCAGGGATTAAGCCCATGAAGGAGTGGGTAATAGCCTGAATTGCTGCCACCTGCAGGAGTTTGCGGAAGCCTCCTGAAAGGGAGAGAAGCCTCTTTTCCCGACCCACCCGGGGATGTTCCAAGCCTGCATCAGAGCGTGTCCTGCCGGCTGCAAGTGCCTTGCCTCCCGCAGCGTGCCAGGGACCCCTGCTGCCTGAGGCCACGGCTACACCGAGAGGGAAAAACAGAGCCAGGCTGGCTGAAAGCTTCTAAAAATTTGCCAGATTGTGTTGGCTTTTTGTTCTTTTCTGTTACATATATACAAACATACATACATGTATGTATGTATATATGTGTGTGTTTATATATATTTTTTGTAGTGAAGACCTTTTTTGATATTTTTGCCTGAAAGCCTCGTAATTTTGAAGTTAGTAAAAATCTGGAGGGAGGGGTCTTCTCTCTATTCCAGCAGGGTTCCCATCTCCCTTGGCAGACATTTGTCTTTTAAACCAAGGCAGGAAACACCCTGCAACCCAATGTTTTCATAGGCAGCACCCAGGAGTCCAAGGCCATCCAGAGCCATTGGTGTTGGAAGCTGTTTTGTGGGAGTGATCCTCTGACATTTCCAATTTTCAGAGGCAGAATCCCACTCCCAGATGCTTGGTTTCTGCCAAATCACAAAAACCCTCCAGTAACTGCTTTCACATTTTGGAACCACAATGAACCAGGTGAGTAAAAAATCATCCATTAAAAACTGCATGTAAAGCATCAAAATCTCCAGTGTTCAGGAAATTAAATAACACACGAGTCTTGCTGGATTTATTATTTTTGTTTGGTTGGATTTTTGTGAGATTTTTGATTTTTATAGTATAATGGTTTTGCTTGGTTTTGGATTTTTTTTCTTTTTTATGCAACAGTTTGTCTTAAACAGAGTTATTTCCAAATCATCTGTGGTTTGGCAACAGAGTTGACAAACTGAATTATTCTTTACTATTTTCACAAACAGAATGCCTAATCATGACACTCAAATGTTGTTTATTTGGTTGTTTCAAAGTGACATCATGATAGAAAGCAAAGTCCGTATGCGACCATTTACCAATTCTACCACTGGATCTAATGAATGCTGGTTTTTAAGCTTTTATTCCCTTGCTGCCTAATTTTTGGGAATTGCCCACCCCTGTGAAATTGGAAAATTCAAGAGAAGAAACTATGAAAGGGAATATTTAATTTCTTTACTCTAGCTGCTGTTTCATTGCCTTGGTTAATCTACACTTGCAAGGCCTTTAATTCATGGAAAATTATTGGAGTGGCAATGTGGACTCTACATAGCCAAAAGCTGGATATTAATAAATGCGGGCTATTTAGTACATACACACAGGATGGCCTTTGAATTCTATCCAGGCTTGTCCAACCTATTCTGAATAACTTTAAGAAATCATTGCATAATTAATGAAAAATGCTATCAGACCTTTTTCCTGTGGGCTATCATGCCTATTTCCAGCAAATGTGATGTTGGTACGACAGCCTGGGTTCAAGTTTCTCCTCCTCCTTTAGACTGGCTCAGCTTGCACACTAATGGGATTTATCTCTGTGAAATAGAAATGGATAAAAGAAATACAGATGTTCAATAGTACATCTGAAGTAAGAAACAATTATTTATATAATGTGTGTAATGGTAGGAAGTGTCAGGAAGGTATTTTGAACACTGTGCCTTGGCTCAGTTTCTGATTTCTCTTTGCTGAATCAAAACAGCAGCCTGAAAGAAAACCCTGTATGAAGGATTTCATCCAGGATGCTGTCCTTATGTACTTGTATATATAAAGAAACAGAATCCACCTGTCATAGTGAAGCAGAAAACTTTATTTACTGACATTTATTTTAAAAAGACAGCTATTTTAGCCACTATTCATGCTTAAAACATCCACCTGTGGAACAGCTTGTACCAATGTCAGCAGGTAAACTCAACCTGGAAATCTTTCACTTCCATATCTTTCTTTTTCCCCCACTGTTTTGATGGGGCATTCTGGTTGTTGGTCTTGCTGAGTCACTTCTCAATTACTTAAAAGAACGTATCTGATTGTGGAAAATCTGGAAGTGAGACAAAGGCAACTCTGATCCTGGTGGGTACTGCCATTCTTGGTGCTGTGGAGAGCCTGGCCAGGTGTCCCACCTCGCTGACAGGTCTGGCAACCAGCTTGGCCCTGCCTGCACTTAAATATCCACATAATTATTGGAGAAAGGCTTCTGCTCTTCTCAGACTCTGTGGGAAGTGACTGTGCTCAAGTAAAAGCATTCAGATGTTTGTATCTTCTTAAACTCCATTTAACTCTTCTACCTCACTGCTCGCCCCGTTTGGCATTGTTTTAACCCCCGCTCCTCCTGTTCTGGTCCCTCAGGACATCCGTGGCTGAGGATCTTTTCTAGATTCACAATGCACAGCTGTTAGTGAGTGGTTTTATGTGCCCCTACTTGATGTTTTCTTCTGGTTTAATCTGATTTTTTTTCAAATGTCTGTAAGTGACAGAGGGAAAGGCAGACATTGCTTCTAAATTGGTGATAATTTGAAGCAGAATCTGTCTTTTTCTCTGTGTGAAGTCATCTCCAGATGATTACATAAGGAATACCCCACATGAAGCTGCTCTCCGAATTGTAAAATTGCTTGTTTGCAATTTGCCAGGTATCTGAAAACCCTCTATTTACCTTTAATAACCATATTTTGCAAGTGGGAGAGGGAATTTTGTGCTGCTGGTCTTGACCAAGAACTGTGATTTGAATTAAATGAGTTTGCTTTCCCTCCAGCTTCTCTGACTTCTCTCCCATGCTTGGTTCAGCCTGCATTGCCTTTCTTGCTGGTTATAAACCTTGATCCATATTATGCCCAAAACCAACACTGGACAAGAGTATCATGTCAGTGACACCACTAAATAAAAAAACCCCTAAATATTTTATGTTTTCGGTTAAAATTTAGTGGTTGAAATGTCAGCCTTGTAGCTCATTAAACTCTTCAAGAGTTCAGAGTTTATAGGAAAAAGTTTATAACTTTCTTCTTGATTAAAAATGAACTATTTTAGCCTTGGAAATGGCTCCTTAATTAAAAAGTAAATCATATTATATGTTCACCATGATGAACTGATAATTGGAAATTATTATTTTATTCCTGTGAATATCAATAAAATGGTGGATTATTTGTGAGTAAGAAATAAAAAATAACCTTAAAATTCTTCTCAATGATAAGCTCTGTAATGCCTATAAGCATAGGAATTACTTCTGTGTCTATTGTGGCTTAATGCTTTTATTACCTTGAATGTCATATAGAAATAAAAAATTATTTTCCATCACATTTTAAATATTATTCTGCAATAAGCCTTGGCTGTGCCATTAAATCTTCTGGAGTTTTAGCTGCTTTTACAGTACCAGAATTTACATTTGGCCATGCTGAAGCTGTTAGTTCAAACCCAGGACATTTGGGGGTTGGTCTGAGCTCCAGAAGGGAATGGATTTGTCTCTTTCCTCAGGATTAGATATTGTCCAGCCTGCAAATGAGGCGATAGTGCTGAGCTGTATCAGGGCAATGCACACAGTTGGGGTAGGACTAATAGAATTCCAGCAGTTACTCATTCCACAGCAGTTTCAAGAACTGTTCCAAAGCATTTAGTCTTGGGTGTTTGACCTTGTGGCCATTTCTTTTTATACTCTCAGCTGGGAAGTCATTGTGATCAAAACTTAGAAGGGGTTACAGGTGGTTTTGGGAGAAAGAGTAAAGTCCTACTGAAAGTCCTACAGTGCATCCTAATTTCATTTTGGAATAAAGAACAAGGTAAACCTTTGTCTATGAAAGACGAATTGGTGTTTGTAAAACCTTCTGTAATTAACAGACACCAAAAGGATAAAGGGAATTGGACACAATAAATTTGGTTTTGCTTCAACTTTTTCCTTATTCAAGCTTGCCCAGGTGGGTTATCCATTCTCTCAGTGTGAATTTTGCCATTAGATTTCGACACAATGGAGTGGAAAATTTTAGTGTCTCTGAAGCCCAAACCAGCTTCTCACTCTTGTAAATTTGGTCAAAATAATTTATTCCAGAAACTCTCTGGGCTCATGAAGGAAAAAAAAGAAATCTGAATCCTGACCTGCAAGTGAGGATGATGACGATGATGATTATTAATTTCACTTGTTGACAAGGCTGATGAAACATACTTGGAAGCCAAACACTGAACTCAAAGGTATTGGCCAACTGATAATATTCTTTCATAATTATTGTGCCTGTCCATTTTATTATTGTTTTGAAATAAAGAAAATCCAGCATTTCCCCTGTCTGGCTATGAGATTTCTCTCCCCAGCTACACTGATTTTATTACTAAATTAACTTAGTGCCAGTGTCCCTTTCAGTGATCACATAAACATGCACAGGGAACACTTGGCATTTCTCTACTGGTTACTCAAGAATTTTGCTGCAGAACTTTTGCTCTAGCTGCTATATATCATAGGCTTCCTTGCTTTTATACCAAGACACCTATATCAAATTTGAGCATTCTTTGAGAAAGTGAATTAGTGGGTTTAGGTACTAATGATAAAGTAGGTGCTTTGATCTCATCATTTAAACATTTACAGCCTTTTGCTTGGAGTTTTAATCACAGATCAGCAGTGACATAGTTGCTGATGTATGATTAAGAATGCAGACAATTCTAAATTTAAATTGATTTCTATGTAGATACTTTAAAAACGATTCCCTTAAAACTACTGAGTTCATTGTTGCAAAGACACTCAAATGCTTTTAGGGTGATTTATATGTGCACAATACTCTCTTCACACAGAAACTGCCCCCATAATAGAAGCAAATCTTGCGATAGCTGTAGTCTCAGAAGTGAAGACAGTTTCTTGCATAAAGCATAAATTTTAAAAGCTGAGTAGATTTTTATGTGGTTTATTTGTGGAATTCTTCTACTAGCTAAAAAAGCAAGATGCTGCATAAATATTTCTTCAGGTTTAGTTGCAAAGAGACAGAGCAATGTTTCAGGCCCAGTATTTATTGATGGAACAATCTGATTGAGGCCTATAGGGAAACTCAGATGATGTAAAGAATTATTTGAATGCTGGCATTATTTCCAAAGGGATTTCAAGTACTTCCAGCCATGCCTATATAACATGGGATGTGCATAACAGTTAACTCTGGAGACAACTTCTCTTTCAGTTTGGGTATTCTCGGTGGTATTTCTGACCTCTTGTGAGATGTTCAGGAATGTGTGAAATTTCCAGGTTCTCTCTTCAGCAAATCTGGAAGTCTAGGAAATCTATATGTGTTTCAAATGTAAGGAGTAGGAGTTTAATCTCTGACATGAGCTTTCTGCTTTGTTTAACACTTTCATGTTTCATTTTTCCACATATACAGTGGATCTGTGTCTGATGTTTAAATCTAAAAATATCTCACTGGGCGATATAAAGGAACATGACTGTCTTGGTATTGCTCTGTACAAACCACATCTGTGATGCCTCTGTTACTTTCTTCAGCCACTTCCTTAAAGACACCTTTATAAACATAGGTCAAGGTTAATATTTTATGGTGGAAAGCTGAAGTAATGGGCTCCAGCATTTCAAGTGTCCTCTGCCTTGATTAAAAAAGTTATTTTGTAAAGCAGTATTTTTATAATATCTTCATTTTCAGATTAACATTGTAACACAGGTTTTTTTATTTGCAAATAGTATGGAAATCCAAAGAAACACCAACTGCATAGAATCTGAAATAAAGCATTCCAAACCCATAGTGTTTCACTAGGTCAGTTATGCCAAGCTATCTGGTAGAGTAGTCTGGACTGTTAAAATGACAAATACAGCGGTATTAAGAGGTTCACTGCTTTTTGAAATTATCCAGTGATAAGTAACTTTGGGGGAAAAAAAAAAAAAAGAGTATGAAGGAAATGTAGTCCTGAAAAGTCTCTAGGCCACAAGCATGTAGGAGGATTCCTCACACATATACTTCCTATTTAGGCATATCTCAATTATCTGAGAGGAGTTGCATGCTTGAGTCTATGTACTCTGAATTATTTTCTCTCATGCAAGTTAATTTTTTACTCAACTCTCCTATCCCAAAGTAGATGGCATAAGACATAAGAGGATTTTACATGTAATCCAAAGTTTTCTGTCTGGGTTGCTGGGTTCCTGATAATTGCATCCTTTCTGGGCTGGAAATTACTACCACTGACAAGATAAACTAGTGCTGGAAAGTCTTGCACCAATTATGAAAGTATTTTCTGACATGAGACATGTTTTTTGTTCTTCCCTACAGGAAAAAAAAGCTCTCTTAGCAGTTGAGATTATTTGCAAAATCTGCAGCTCTCCTTCTGGATTCTGTTCACTGAGTGAAAAGGTAGAGAAGCACCCACAAAGAAGCTGTGGAATAAAGAACCCATTTCACCCTTCAAAGCTCTCCTGCTGTTTTAGTGGACAGCCTGATGGATGGATAAAGCTTGCAGAAAGAAAAATCAGCTCTTGGTTAGGTGAGAAGGAGATTTTAACCACAGAGTCCCAGGAGAAATTTCTGAATCAGCTTCTCTTAGCCTTGTAACAATAGTATGGAGGGTTGAACCTCTCATCCTGCAGCTTTAACTCTGTAGCTTAGTTTAAGATGATTTAAGACGTGGATTCTCTAAAATAAGTTACCTCCCCTTAGTTTCAACCAATCCCTTTCCACCAATAAGGAGAAATGAAATCCGAGTAGATATGAGTGAAAAAATAAGAGCTTACTAAGAAGTGAAACAGCAAAGGAAAAAAAAATTAGTGAATAATTAGTAGATAAAAAAATTTGTTAAATCTCATTAACAATTTGAGGTCTTTAGCGAAACATCAACTCTCTCAGCCTTTCTTCATGGGACAAAAATGACTTTTGGCCTTGGAAATGCCTGGAGGTTCTGGACTTTGATTATGGCAAAATCATGAAATAAAAGTTAGCATTTGTTTGATAGACTGGTGTGTCAGTCCAGCCTGTAAAAGATCACCTTGAATAAAACAGTCAAACAAATCAGCTGGTCTGGAAGAACAAAGTGCTAAAAATCTCTAAGATTTTTTTTTTTCATTTTTACCTTTTCCATAAACTTCTTTTAAATAAAGTTTTATGACATAAAACTTGCAGATGATCTGAAATAGCTGGAAGCAAATGAAAGAGAAGACTGCTGTAAGGTGAGAGTTTCTGAACCTGCCCAGTGTGAAGCCTTTCCTGTCGACTCATGTGAGATATGTTCCTCCTTCCATCTTATTCCTTTCTATTTTAGAAGACACTGTTCCTAAAATGAGTAAATTTGCTTTTCTTTATTCCCAGTCAATGGCAGTTCATGAGAACTTAAGAAGTATGTGAGTGATCAGTGGTGAGGTTTGGTTTTCTTTTCCCTTAATATTTGAAGTTAAGTCTTTATAAAAACTGTGTTTAGACTGCAACTTCTCAGAAGTTTGTGGCTATCTTGATTGATATTTCCTTGAGATATGTAACAGCAAAGCCAAATAATGACAAAGAGCACATGCTGGGTATTTCCACCCTGGGAATTTAAAATTTTCTGACTTCATTTCTGATGCTACAGTGTAACCACCTGGTGGAGTGAGTGATTGCAAGGCCTGATGAATGGTACAGACTTTTCAACTAGAATTTGTTACTTCTGTAGCTTGTATGCTGTTCTGTGGTGGAAATATTTCACAGTTTTTGCCAGCTGTATTTTTTTTGAAAAATCACAGCTTTCTGGAGCCTTGATTCTGCTCTTACTGGAGGATGTCCCATGGATCATGGTGTCTGTTTAAATGTGGCAGGTCCAATGAAAATATGTTCTTTCTAATGAGGGCTGGATATATCTGGACTCCTCTGTTTGTTAAAACCCTCAAAGCAGAGTAAATGTAGTACTTTTGTAGTAAAACATGAGTGAAATCACCTGGTGGCTCTTTCATAGCTTGGCTTAGAAAAAATAACCCTTTGCTGAATATGTGAATGTAGATGTCAAAGCTCTCTTCCAAGGTTTGGGGGATTAAACAAGAGGCGAGATGGGAATTGTCTTTGTCTTCCCTTTCTTTCAAAACTAGATTGTATTAATGTGACAGACAATTTACTTCTGCCACTAAACCTGATGTGCTGAGTCTCAGGGAGAGGGATGCTTTGTTTCAAGCAGTGTTTCATTAAAAAAAGGTTAATTTCTTGGATACAGAAAACAAAGCTTTCTGAAAGATTTGTGCTGTTGATCCAATTCCAGTACTTTCAAGTTTTTGGTGCCTGCTGAGGTGTAGTAATGCCTCAGAAGCAAAATAGGGGATTATTTTTCCACAAATTTTAAAGAAGTTATGACTTTTCTCAGTTTTACAAGAGCTTCTCAGGAGTTCCTCTTTTATGTTACCATACATCCAAACTGAAAAACCCCTTTGTTCCCTATGCCAATTATCTTTTTAGGGTTGAAGAGTTGCTACAGTTCATGTATACCACAAGCTCTTGATTCATGGGAATATGTTCAGCTTTGCTATGCTCAGTCTGTTCAAAAACTTCTGCTTAGTCTTTCCGAGTTTTAATTGTGGTCTTTTGATTGAATGACTGGATTTTGCAGTAGCATAGCTGATATTAATGCATTTAAAACATGTAAGTCTGGAGGATCTGATATTCCAGAAGATGTTTGAGTAAGCTGAGAAGTGAGGCTGATGTTTTACTCTTCTATTTTATTGCAGGTTCGTAATAATTATGTACACTGATGAATAGAGAAATGGAGCACAAAGTTCTGCCCTGGGCTTTTACTGTAACTTTGAGGCTGAGCAAAAGAACTACTGATTCTTTTTCGTGGAGAGCAATGCAGGGGATGTGACAAAATGTGCCTGAGAAATAAGGTGGCGGCAAGATCCTATCTGTGAGGAAACCAGCAGGAATCAGGATAGGATGTTCCCCAGGGGGCCAATCAGTGCAGCTCTGCTGGCTCCCAAAAGCACAAGCCAGTTCAGGAAGCCTGATGATCTGGCCCTACCTACTGAAATATCTTCTCATAATAGTGATCCTTATTTCCCTTTTTTCATGAGAGAGACCTCTACCAGAATGCTCCAAATAACTGCCACCAATAACCAAGCAACAAACGCCAAGAAATACTCTTTATACAGGTTGTAATGTGGTGATGCCAACAGTCATTCTCTAACTAAATACTCCAATAAGGGAGGCATTGCCAGAAGAATAAACATTTGCATACTTCCCATGTAAGCCAGCTCCCAAAATGCTGAGGCTTAGGTGAAATATTCCTTGAACAAGCTATTCCCAGTTGTCCACTGCATGGTTTCTGAAGGGAAAATGGCCCGTTGGGTCATGTGGAGGGTTTGTGTGTTCTCACATTGTACTGCCCTAAGTAGTTACAGCATCATCAAAGGAAGCAGAGCCTACCAGAGCCAGGAGCTGCAAATGTCACTGAGCATATGCTCAACATAAGTCCTGAAGCACCTGGCAGCTCCCCTGGGATGCTTGTCTGGGTGTAACCTTGCTGACAGAATATGGCAACTGCTAATATCCTCATTCTGTTTCCTTTGATCTGTCTTCACAAAGTACAGCTTCTTCAAAACAACCGAAGGAAACAGAAGCCATCCGTTCTCTCGAAATTGTTTTTTTTGGGAAAATCTATACAGTTGGAGGTTGCTTGTGGAAATAAACCCAGCATTGCTTTAAAATTTGATACACCTCAAGAACCATTTTGAAACTTGATTAATTGCTAATTAAAGTGAAATGAGAAGCCATGGGAGTGTTTTGATAAGTTCAGCTTTTGTTGCAAGAGCAGTTCTATACAAGTTCTTTTCTCTCAGGGGCTGGCTGCTATTGTACCATTTTATGTTATAGTTTCTGAATTCACCCCACAAAGTCTCATTTACTTCAGTGGGAATTTCTCTAGAACAAGGAATTAAATAGTCTTCAGAATTAGTTCCCCTATGAATTCAGAATATTAGATATCTGCTCAAGTTATTTAACTTGCTGTAAAATTTCACCTGTTAAACTTCTTGGAGCAGATGCAACTAAACTTCTCCAAGCTTGATAAGAAGAGTTACAGATAGTTTGACTTCTCTGCAGAAGTCTGGGAGTTTGGTTGGAGTTTGGGAAAGCTGCTCTGAGGTTCTCTTTCAGAAAGAAATTTTCCGTGCTAAGCTCGATATTTCCCTCCTGTCAGTGCTGCATGACTTTGGTGTTCTGCATTTAAATAAAGAGAAATAACACATTTTTGTGGTAAATTCTAAATAAGTAATAAAGATCAGAGAAAACAACAGCAATAAAAGAAAGAAGACAGATAATAATTTAAGTTTTAGTCTTGAAATATTTTTAGTCTTTGTTGTCTTTTTTAGATGTGCTCATCTGTCAGTGTAAGTGAAATCCTAAAGCCAGCAGGGTGGACATCGTAACTGACTTCACATGTACACACTGGACCTTTTTCTTTCATTTTTCTAACTTGCAGATAAACTGATTGATTGGAAATTATTGCCATTTGCCTTGATCCTGCCTGTGAAGGCTGCTTCCAGGTATTTTCTTTTCCAGGTTTTTTATCCTATTTTTTTTTTAAAGGAACCTTCTCTTTAATAAAATCCTGTTGACAAACTATGGATGATTTTGATATTAATTTACAGTTTTTATCTATAAAGCATATTTAATAAATATTTACTTTTCAGGATGTATTAGCAAATAAGCTAGAGGTCCACATGTATCTGTATTAGATGCATAAACTTCCCATTTTCTGATGATTAAGTCAAAGAAAGAGGATTTTATGAGAATTTTCTGCAGTGAAGTGTATTTAAAATTTTGTAACTGAATGCCTTATTACAGCATACCTTTCTGAACTGGCATCTTTTGGCCAAATAGGAATGCATCTTTAGGGTATGGTTGGTTTCTAGAAAACATAAATTCTATGGGTGTGTTTTGGTTTTCTGTTTCAAGCTGTGTGCTGCCAAATACATGGCTGTTTTGTTCAAGAAATAAATCAGGTACTCTGAAAGCATTGTAACCCTGTCACCCTTAAAATGCTTTAAATATTTTGTCTCAACGGATTGAATTTTGGCTTTCAGCACAGTAACAACCCTTTTTTTGTTTTGTTTTGTATTTGTTTTTTTTTTGTTCTCTTTTCTTTCCCTCCTACCCTTCCTGGGCAATATGGACATTTTTTTTTTTTCCCCTAAACTAGGCATACCGCACATCCTTGTTTTGTCCAGGAGAAGCCCAAGGTATTAACACAGTAGTGGAGCTGAAGTTTCACACGGGATTCCCTCAATGGGCAGTGTGGCAGTGGAATTTTAGCTTGGAAATGCTCTAGAATATAATTTGGCAGTATACACTACAACAATTCCTAATTTTATTTTGAAGCAAGCATTCCAGATCATGACTTTAGATCATCATTGGTGGAGCTGCTACAGCAGAAGACTTTGTTCAAGTGATTCTGAAAATAAATGTACAAAATAAATGGTTTTGGCATAATTTGTCTAATGTAGTTGTGAGTGAAAATCCTTCCTTATTGTAATAGGTAGCATGCTGAAGCTAAAGATATTTTTGTGACAGAGCATGTGATGAACTGGGAGGTGTGTGGTGCAAACAAGTGGGGAAAGTGAAGTGCTACACTGATTCTCAAAATAAATTTTTAGTCTTGACTATCTCCTCTTCCTCCGTAGGATGAAATGACATAATTTATCATCTCAAGCTCTCCTGCATGGACCTGGGGAACAGATAAAGCCTCTGTGGAAGCTAAGATAAAGCCATGTGATCTCACCAGCCAGCACATAATGAAAAATAATAAATATTGTGGAAGGTTTCAGCTGGCGATTCTTCAGGGCAATTTTTGGTCATTTGGGATGTTGCTTATCCAGGACCTTACTGTCCATAAATGGTGCTTCTCATGACGGAGAAAAGATTGAAGACAGACAAAATGTCAAGATTTGTTATGTGTAGTATCTATCTTGCTGTTTCCAGCATTTAAAAAAAAATACTGTTATTGTTCAAGGTCAACATAAGTCCTCAATGATTGATTGATTCTGGAGTGAAATACTAAATTCAGGATGTGTGTGTGTGTATAGAAAAAATGGATTGCTGATGTATATCAAGCAGGGTTGGATTTTGTCATGCTCTGTTTTGACTATTGTTCTGTAAACCTACTTCAAGGAAGGTGTTTCTGTGGCAGATCCATGATGAGCAGGCCTCAGGTAGGTTGACTCACCAATTGAATGTGAAGTAGGAAAGGATTGTGCCTTTGGTTACTCAATTGTGGCAGAGAAAAAAAGAGATGCACTTGCAGTCTCAGAACACAGCAGAACTTTTTTTGTAATAAAATTCTATGGAGAAGTTGGGGAATCATTGACATAAGGAAGAATGAAGCAACCTTTTCAGAGAAGGTTATGAGGCCTGGTGAATTGGAACTATGGGTTACAGCAGGCTTCAATACTTGCATTGGAATCATCTTGGAGCACTGTGATGGAAGCATGAGATTGATTAATGACCGTACTTCTGAGTGGATGTTTTTTTTAACACATCAAGTAAAAAATGAGTTAATGTGGTTCTCAGATTTTGAAGCTGCTAGAAACCATCAAAAACCAGTTGAAATAGTGGCTCCTCCTGATGATGTTCACTTAAACCTGCTGCCTGTTGGAGGTATGAGAGTTCATCAGTTCACTTCTCACAGCTTTGTCAGGCTTTGACAGTGAGAACCAGTTCAGATATTCAAAGAGCATCCTAGATATGGTTTAATAAGCACAGATATCTGTCATTTGGTAAAAAAAAGGCTCCCAATGCAACAGAAGAAAGCTTATATTTGATGGTATATGAAAGTTTATCTCTTGTAATCCCATTTGTGACTATTTTTTTTTCCCAGCACTAGTGTGATGTATCCCCAGGGAAAATGTCATTGAATGTTTTTCTGGCTATTGAATACTACTACATGGAGGCTGTGCATGTTGTTTGACTGCATAGTAGTACTTAAATTGTACAAATTATGGCATGGCTGGGGAGCTGAAGGCCTCATGGTGCCAAATGTTCAGGAGGCTTCTCATCTTTGTAAGAATTTGGTGAACCCTTCAAGAAAAAGAGCATAATGGGCCATCTATTCTGATTTAATATGATTTTATTTCAAACAAGTGGTAAGTGACATGAACAGATCAGCCTGGCCACTTCAGCTTTGTCATGGGAAGTGCTGGTGCTTGCAGTGTCATTGCCATGTTGGTGAGGATGGTTGAGAACTTCAGGCCTTTTACTTTTTGGGCTCCCTGGAGACACTTCTGTTCACTGGGCTGGGGTAAAAATTTAATGGTACCAATTAAAAAAAAATAGGGCTGGTTTTGGTTTGGTTTAATTTTTTTTCCAATTTTCGACAACCGTGATACTTGATCTCATTTTTAATCAAAGAGTAGCAGGGAACATTGATAACTTCTTTTTCAAAAGACTTTTGGCTAAAAAGAGATTTTGACTTGCTGGTGAAGTGGATTTTGCCAAGCAACAAAAGCCTGAACCAGACAAAACAAACTCCTGCATCCTGGTTCTACCCTGTGAGAGGATCACTTCAGCAAGGACTCTTTCATGTGGCTAAAAGCAGTGTCCCTCTGTCACAACACATATTGGCATTGAGTTCCTGCACCTTAAAAGCCTTTGAAAGCACCAAGAAAATGGTATTGAAAAAAGAAAATTGTGTTGGTGTTTTGGGCTGTGGAACTTTCTTTTCTCTAAGTCCTTTCCTATGCTCCTGTAATTGGAGCAGGCAGGGAATAGGTGTCTGTGATCTTTTTCCTGGTCAATACCACTAATGCTGACTACAAGGATGGTGAAACATTTAGTTCTTGCTCTGATTTCCCTTTTCTCTTTGTTCTCCTTCATATGCCTGGGGACAAAATGCTAAACCCTCACCCGCTTTTCTAAAAGCATCTGATCATTTGTGCAGAACTGGTTACTGTTAGAATTCGGCTTTTATTAGATGAAAAACACATTAAAACTTTTTAGTATGGGAAGCAAGTGACTTAGTGGTGAGAGCTGGGTGTCTCCTAATGTGCCTTGGGTTAGTCTTTGAAAATACCCTTGAGGGAAGAGAAAAAAAATCCATTAAAATAAAAGAAAAGAAAGAAAAAGCCACAAGAGGAATGAGTATGTGGTGCTGGTGAGCACAGCTGCTCTTTCTCTCTATGTGTGTACATAACTTGGGGTAGAAAGTGGGTCTGGACTGTGGGAAATTATGATTAAATGAAGTGCCCTTCTTGTTATTTCCAATGCAAGAAGATTTCATTACTCTATTGATTTACAGTGATTAATGTTTTCTTTCTCTCTCTTTTTCCCCTCCTTTCTTATTTTTCTTTTAGGCTGTATTGTCAGAAGAGTGGCCATTCACAGCTGCTTATTGATTCTAACCAGGGCTGAAAGATGATTGAGTGCTGTGACTTTTTGGGCCCTACTGTTTCTCCTTGTGCTCTGCTGGAAAAAAGATTAAAAGTATTCCCAATAACATCTCTGGATGTTCTTTTAGTCTGTGAATATATAGGGATGGAGACGGAAATGCTTATGCCTGGCAGCCAGCCTAAGATGAATGCTCATCATTTTATGAGAAAAAAATCAGATATAAACATGCAATCTCCTTCTTTAAGACAAGATGGAAGTATTACTTTAGTCTGTAGAACTGCAGATATACACTAATAAAGAATTATTAACAAAGAAAATAACTAAGGATTTGGCCATGTTGTAGTTTGTTCATGGTAAACTCCTAGAAACATGTTTGATTACCTGATCAGTGAGAAGTTGTTACTGGGTTTTATGTTATCTTGTCACTGGGATAATGACATTCAGGATGTAATAGGCTCTTATGTTTGCTTGGTACTATACATGTTTGAATCCATAAATAGGATTTAGCTTTGCTAAGAATGGGTTGGGATTATGGAACAGTGCTAAGACTGTTTTAATGTTTCTCTTCAGCATTTTTGTGAATAAGAATAGTTTTGTTTCCCACAAGTTTCCCACTGGGGAAAAATGTGGACAAGTGAAAACAAAACTAATAGGCTGATGAGGGAAGTAAAGAGGATGCTGGAAGAAATTATGGAATTTTAATCATTGTCAAAATAGTGGATTTTATATCATTCTGAACTGCTGACTTAATTCAGTTGTCCTGGGCTACATGGCTCCTGCTTACAGCTGACACCACTCTTGGGTCAGAGGCACATGAGTTTATCTTCTTCCATTTCTGATTCCAATGCCTAGTCTTCTCCCCTAAAGCATGTTTTTGTTACTGGATACCTGTGGATTCAGGGGCTTTAAGCACTACTTCCTTACTGCAGAGATACACTGTAAAGTGACAAGGGGAATTTCTCCTGGTTGGTGGCCCTATTGTTGGGAGATGTTTAGGAGTGATAATCTATGGCCTACCACAGGCATTGCTTTGGACTTGGCTCCTGAGAGCTGTGTAAACTTTCTGCAGGGAAGAAAAAGAAATAACCAGAAGAATGAGAAGATTACCCTCTCCTTTCTTCTAGCCCCAAAGTAAAAAGCATCCTGAACTCAAATAATGAAAAAGTAATGTGTTTATGGTGCTTCATGCTACAACTTCATCATTACTGGAATGATCTTTCCTTGTAGGAGTCAGACAGTGGAGGCTGCTGCTTTTCCAAGGAAATCTAGAGTTCTGGAAAAACTCTTCAATTGCCCTGAACATGTTCACAGGAAGTGTTGTTGATCTTTTCCTTCTGCTGACAGTCTGTTAGGCATTGGATGTTGATTTAGAAACCTCTGTATAGTTACTGTTGTGTGAAGGGAGAGAGCAGAACCTGTCCGGGTCTGTTATTCTGCAGGTTCCTCCATGCACAGCAAAACCTTCCTTAGGAATTTTCTTTGTAGCTGCAGTGGAAAGAGGAGCAAAGAGCTGCAAGGAGATTGCCATGCAGGGGTAGAGGTGTGTGGGACCTGTAAGTAGCCCAGCAGTGCAAGCCATGTGCCGTGTAGAAAATCCTGGCATTTGGCCTTCTTTATTTAACAGGAAGGAAAGCCCTGTCGTTCCAGTTAGATGAAGAAAAAATTAGTTGCTGTCTTCCTTTTGTGTGCTTGTGGGTTTTTTTCTCCCCACCCCCCAATTAGATTTGTTTGCCCTGTCACTGATATTTTTACTCTGGCAGGGAATATTTGGAGATCAGGGTTACCTGAGCTCAGATGCTGACAGTTATGTTGCAATAAAACTCTGCTAGCACCCTCGTTATAAATCACAGGCCCTAATTTGGAGACTTAAATTATAGGTATGTCTTCTGAATTACCCTCTGCAATTAAAGTGCAATAAAAATACCTGCCACGGATTTTAATAAGCAGCCTAGTCATAGCAATGCCAACTGTTTCCTGGCTGCTGTTGGGATGTTAAATTTTTTACAGCTATTAAATATAGTGAGCAGCATGGCTGCTGCCAGTTGTTAGGAGAAAGAGCAGCATTGCCACCAGCACAGCTGTTTAGCTGGAAGTGTAGTGTGGTCTCCCCTGAGGGAAGGAGACATTTATGAGAAGAAAAGGTGTGCTGGAGACAGCAGTAGCATTCCTCTGGCTCTCAGGGGATGGCACATCCTACAACAGTCACAACAGCACCAGAGCTCAGTGTTAAATAAAAATTCAGTAAACCAAAGAGAAATTCTGCCTGGAAAATATCCATAAAGATCATGTCCTGCCTTTTACTCTAAGTCATGCTGCTGACAACCCCATGGGTGAGGGTCAAGGAGGAGATGTGGGTGAACTAGGAAATACCAGACTTCTGCATTTTATTAAAGGGAAAAGATGCCAGAGTTTCCAGGCACAGAGCACGGAACTTAAAAATCAAGAATGCATTTACAGCTAGAAAGATCTGGTAAATCCAAAATCTGATACTGGTAGGAAGAGGGGCTACTTGTGAAAATGTCAGCTTTCACTCCATCCCTTTATGACAGATTTAACCAACTGGTTCTGAAGTTCACTGTTTGATGTGGAATTACTGACTCCACCCAAGAGATATATGTGTTTCATTGTCTTTAACTGGATGGCCCAAATTAGTGACTTTCTTCATAAGGGGCTAAAGGACTGTTTCCTCAAAAACCAGACAGCAAAATCCCTGAAGTACAGAAAGCTGCATGTTTGTAATGATGTGATTTTGATGCTTTTAAAATCTAATTCAATCAAATTCTTGTTTCTTTCAGATTTTATGTCTTGAGTAGAAGTAATCTGTTCACTATTCAAATAAATCTTTCGAATTTCAGCATGGTGGGGAGGTCTTCACATTATCTGACTCATGCATCTAACAGAAATGCTCTGGATTGTCCCATTGGCTTCTCACCATTGCTCACATAAAGAATTCAGTCTCCTAAATTGCAAGGAGGTAAAGAGAGTCTAATGCTGGAGCTGGTGAAACTACTATTCAGAATTTTAAATGGATGCAGCTGAGTATTTAATGGGAAAATAGTCATATTATTAAGGAAGCAAGCAAATATTTTTTACCATTAGAAACTGTCAGTCTTAAAAATTAGTGGCATATTGTGGGAAAAACACCAAACTACTCTTGTCAATGTCTCATTAGTCCTTACAGTTCAGAGAAAAATTGTAAAAATAACAGTTGGGTCAATATGCTGCTGATATATTTTCATGTTATGCCTCAGATCATGTGTGTAATGTTTTATCAAAAACTGTTTAGTTATTTGTCTTGAGTGAGTTTTATAAAAGATACACATTGATAACATGTCCTAATACTGAAATATTTTTGCTTTTTAGTTAAATCTATGCACCATAGTTTATGCTATTGAGGCATTAAGTTTCTATCTCCTGGCTGATTTGATTTATTACTAACTTTTATCTGAAGGATATAAATGAGGCTGGAATTGCATTAAGCCTTCATCTGAACTGCATATTTATTTGATACAGGATAATGAAAAAGCAAAGCATTTTCCCATGGCACTTCCTTATTTTGTCCAGTGGAGATGCATGATTTTTTGCTTTTGTACACACAGATGCTTCTGCTGTTCTACAGGATTGCACAAAATATTTACAAGGGTCTTTTAAGTAAAATAAAGGGTTGTCAAGGCACAGCATATGCAAAGAATGTTTGATTTTCTGCATGTGTTACCTGTAGTACACTGAATCATGATTTTAAAGAGTTAAGATTTTAGCTAAGGGATAGAGCAATTCATATTGCTCAGGGTGTAAGTTAGATAAGCAAATGGTAGGTTAATGATTATTAGAAGCCTAAGATAGAGCTTAGCTTAGTTGTTATATTATGAGCATGTTTATAGAAGAAAGTGGAGTAAGTGAACCATTATAAGAACAGATTGAAACCAGTAAGAACAATGGCCAGCACCTGGACTTTATATCAATCAATCATAAAGCAGGGGACTTTGGATTGTGCCAGAGGGTCACAGAGACTTGATGAAAACTCTCCTGACTTCATCCTTTGAGACCACTGACCCCATTCGAGACCACTGACCCAATTCAAGAGAAGAACTGTGCACGTGTGAAGGACTAAGAGACTCATTTTAATACCTAACGGGTATGGGAGGTGCTGGGGTTATGCATATGTTTTGTATGTAAGATCTTGGAAAATAAATAGAGGGCAAAGAACCTTGTTCGGTGAAGTCACACCTTTTGGAGACAACTCCCATGCCACACGCCGGTGAATAAACAAACCACTTTCTAACTTTAATTAGTTAGAGGGTCTTTGTTTGTGATCATATCGGTTTTTAATGATTCACACTGCTACTGCAAATATTTTATTGTTATCAATGCTATATCTGGCTTAACTCTCGTCTCTCACGTCCTGGAATTTGTGACAGTTTTCTGACATGATAAAGTGAAATTTTAATTACCAAGTACAAAACCAGAAGGAATTGGAGCTAACTGGTATATATAGTTTTCCAATAGAATAGCTTTCCCTGCAGATGGAGTCAAGTGAGCATTTCAATGTTGTGCATATGTCTGATGATCACTGTTTTCCTTTAAAGGATCAGATTGTTGGGATGCCCCCTCAGTGCCACTTTGTAGTCCATGGGCAGCAGAGATGTTTGACTGGCCTGAGGGAGGCAGAAGATAAATTCTTTCTGGGTCTAATTGCAGAATGTTGGACAAAATCTTCACTGAAATCAATATTTTGATATTTTGGCTCCTCATTGGAGGATTTTTTTTCCACCAACATTACTTTGACCCATATCATATATTACATTTTTCCCAGGGTAGAGGGAAACAAGGGAAAGTTTTCTCAGTGAGCAGAATAATAATTTCCTATAGCAGCAGCAAAATCAAAAAAAAGTGCGAGAACTTCATTGTGTAAAATTTAGGGAATAAATGATGTAGGGATAAGTTTGCTTCTCCCACATGATGCCATAGCACTGCTATCTTTTAGATTGTTACGAAATGGTTCCTTCTCACAAGTAACAGTCAACAGAATGGGAGGAAATGGCCTCAAGTTTCACCAGGGGAAGTTTAGATTGGATGTCAGAGAAAATTTCTTCACGGGAAGGGCTGTCAAGAATTGGAACAGGCTGTCTGGGGAAGTAGTCTGGGTCATTATCTCTCAAGTTAATTAGAAGATGTGTAGTTGAGGCTATCAGTTTTAGTGGTGGACTTGGCAGTGAAGAGTTAATGGTTGGACTTGGATCTTACAAGTCAATTTCAACCTAAATGACTCTATGCTCCTATGATTAAAAACAAAACAAAACAAAACCCAAAAAGGGGAAAGAAACAACTTTCATTTTCTGACTAGAAAATTCTGACTGGTTTGCAATAAAATTGTGGAGGAGGGGGCACCTTGATGTCTTGCCTTTCCAGACCACGTTTTTTGTAGCCTAGGCAGCTTATTCTTGCCATTGTGAGTAAGATTTGCATAAATGATGTAACTTAAAAGTTATATCCAGCTTCTTAGCAATGTGCTTAGGGTATAAATAATGAATGAACTTCAGATGCTGTGGTTCGACTACTGACAGGTCAGTAGGACTGGAAGCGGGGAACCAGCTTTTGAATTTGCAGGATTTGTAGTTACCTGCGTGTATTTCTATTGTATAGTCATGGTGGCTGCAAAATACATCCTAAGTTATTTTTTAAGAACTTGCCCAATGTATAGGATGTGTTCACTTATAGTCCATTTGAAATTGGGTTTGAAATTCTGATAAATGTTGGAGCTGGATTTGGATGCTGAATCCTTGTACTCAGCTGTCAGTCAGATAAATCCCTCTGGTATCTGATCACCTCATCACCATGCAGCTCCCTAGTGGGCACAGCTGAAGCAACTACAGATTGGTTATTGTACTGTACAGTACAGCATAATACACAAAGCTCAGCTGGGGATTGGGCAGGATGTCCCAATGGCATTTTGTGTGGGTCACCAGGAGCTGTCCCAGCCCCTCAAAGGTCATTTATCCAGTTTGTGTTGCCGCTGACTCTAGATCAGTCTGATTGTACCCACCTCTGCATGGTGCAGGTACCTTCCTATAAGGGAGTAGCTCTAAACATTCACTGAACCACACACTTAGCAATTAACATTTTTTGAGCCAAAAGAGTTCATTGAAAAGGTCTTAAATGTCTCAACTGTTCTCCAATCTATGTTAGAAGCTGTTGACTTCCCAACTGGATTTCCCAATGGGTTTGTCCTCAAGGAAAGATAATGTCGAACAGCAAAAGATTTTTGATCTAAAACTTTGTCGTTTGGAGGCTCCTTTCACATCTGTTTATATATCAACAAAAGAAGCTCATAATGTAAAAGAAAAACTGCTTTTATACTTTGCCAGAAGTAGTCTTGGCATCAGAAACTCATGCGGTTTTAGTCTTAGCTTGGATGGAATTCACTTCTGCTTCTGGTAAAAAAGCAAAAAGGATGTAATGAACACTTACATTGCAACAAAATGATAAAATGGTCATGGTACTGCTAATGTGTTCCTGTCTTTTGTGTGTTTAGACTGGTTAACACAGGCAGGAAACGCCATGTGAGCTCTGAAATGTTTACAGAGAAGGGAGAAAAATCCATATTGGTGAGGGAAGGTTGAGTATCTATCAAACCTACTGGTCTGTGGCTTATTTTGCCTTTTTATTGGTCACAGTGATATTTTGTCACTGCTTCAATAGGATTCTGTTTGGTGCAAAACATTTTTCACAGCATCACTCAAGCTCAAAGAGGAAGTATTTCTTCCTGGCTGGCTGCTGTGGCTCCTCTGCCTTTTATGCTTCCATCAGGCTGCTTTGCAGTTATTTTACCTCAGGGATGCTAAAGCACCTCCAGTTCTCACATATGTTTGTATTGCAATTTTGTGTCAGTGATCCTCTGTGCTTGACCATAGGGACAAAGCTGTAAAATCTGTCTTTGTGTTGGGCACTGAGCTAATTTTCCACGGGAAGGAGTACATCTGGGAATCACAGCAGCAAATCATACTGAATTCTAACATATAATCTCTAGCACTAGTCTAGGGGAATTTTGGGAAAAGGATTTGGTTTGAGTCGGGTCAGTTTTCTTTTTGCAGGGTGGTGGTGATATTTTGAAGTGCTACTCTCCTTTGGGAAGGTTAAAAGGGGTTCCTGAGTTTGTCAAAGCAAAAAGAAGAAACAAGTGTGTAGTTGGTGAGACTTTCATGAGAGTTTCATACCTGCTGCCTGTCCATGAAGATTTCTGTCCAGCATTTAAAAGCAACTTTTGCAGTAGTTGCTTCTGTCTTCAATTATGTTTTTGCTTTTCCACAATACAATTAAGGTGGCTGATGTACAACTCCCATTTCTCCTCATCTCTGCTTTTGTAAAATATAAGCCAGTTTTCATTTGCGAGAAGCTTATGTCTCTTTGTATTGAACTTTTTAACAATTCTGAGATTTATGCTAAATTTTTTTTTTTAAGGAGTCAGATGAAGTTTAAGAAGTCTGGATGGTGCAAAGAAATGTCACTTAATAATTTCTAGTGATTTCCTGTGACTGCCTGCATTAGAGTATTTTATGCTTTTCCTGGTGGTATTAATTCCACCAGCAACTCAGTATGTCAGTGGCAACTGACATAACTGCCATTTTACGTTCTGTGGGCTTCCAAATGTAATTTGCTGAAGACTTTGCTCTCCTTTGTGCAGCAGGTTTACTCTATCCTGCACTTGACTTGCTCTTCCTCCTCTGGCTCACCTGCTTGCAGGTGAGAAGTGTTTGTTGGGACCTGCATCTCATTTCCCAGTGCAGCTTTTGTCACCAACAAGCATTGTTTCTGTTTTCCCTGTGTGCTTTCCTGGGAAAGTTTGGGAGAGAAGGTCTGATTGGGGTGACAAAACAGGCTGTGTGAGCCTCAGCTACCAGAATGTCTGTAGGTGCATCATTTGATATCTGAGGCTGTATTTTTGCATTGTGTGGGTTGGGAACTTTTAAAAGCAGCCTCTAGCAAAAGAAAGGTGGCTTCAAGGATGTTGGATAATTAGGATGGCAATTCTGGATTATATTCTCATGGCAGTGGATATTTCATATGCTGAGCATATTGATTACAGCTTGGGGCAATATGATTTAATCCTGAACAGATTCTGAAAAATTCAAATACACGAATTCTCACTCTCCTTTGCCACTCTTTTTCTATACTGTTAAATGGTTTAAGCAACTAGTATCGATTCTTCGATTTCAAGGCAAAGTCAGTCTTAATTTTGGATTAAAAATGCATTGAAATGAGGATTTCTTGCACCTGAACTTTTTTCCTTCACAACCATGTTAAGTTTCTAAACAATAGCACAGTAATTAGGTTTGCAATATACCTTGTTGTAGACTTATTTAAGTTGCTAACATAGGGATCTAATTTTGTATCTGATGGCAGAGAGAGAGAGAATATATAAAAAGGTATTACACTTTTTCACTGCTCTGTTATTGGAAGATGGTGAAATAAAAATCAAACCACCCTGTGTGCAAGGATGATTTGCAATGGATAATTATTCCCTTTGGCCTCAAATATTTCATACAGGGGTTTTTTGGATGTTATTGAAAATGATGCATAGTAATTAAAATGAAATGATTTTTCCCTTCCAAATGAGCATATACATTCTATCAAAAGACAACGAGATGATCATAGGTAAGTTAATTTTCTGCATTCAAATGTGTTATCTTCTCCTGATTCATATGTTGCTATAGCAACAATTGACTGCACAAGGCCTGACTTGGCTCCCAGAGAAATACGAAACACTCTGGTTTATATTTTTCTGCTGTAAGTCATAGAGATGACTTCAGTAGCAATAGCTGGTCTTTATACTATGATTTTTCATTTTTAACTTGAAGATAAAGCAGCTTGTTTCCTAAATTGAACATATTCCCTTTCTTCTGTGTTTATGATTTTACAGTATTTTTATAAGTGTGACCAAAGGAGATTGTTACAGAATGCAAAATACAAATGTGATTTCTAAAAAGGGCAATTAATTATTTTATATAATTTTTTTGTAGTTTTAAGATATATATTCACTTTTTCAGTCTCAAAACCAGGTATCAAATGGCAAAAAATACCATGAAAATTATTAGCAAAAATAGTTTTAATATGAGTTTATAAAAGCGTCAGCTAACAAAGTTTGATGGCAAGGTTCATTGCATTGCTTACTACTGAGATGAAAGACAAAGGAAAATTGAGCTAGAATGGGTTTGAAGTGATTTACACAGAATCCAAACATATAAAAGGGGAAGGGAGGCCCTCCCATTGAGTTGTGAGGTTGAGTGGATGCCCTTGCTTTCTAAATTCCTGATGGAGCTTAACAGCTAGGTCCAATCTTGGTCTCAGATTTGGACAACAGTTTATATCTAGAGGAATTAACTATCTGGATTTATTTAGTATTAATTTAGCATACGATTAATCAACAGCTTAGGGAAGATCTGTTGGGAATAGATGCCTTGGGTAAGAAAGGATCTCAGTTTCAGGTGAGGAGTCTCAAAACCCAAGAGGTGCCCCAGCTCAAGGGGGTGTGCATTCAAGTTGCAATTTAGAGAGAACTCAATTTGAACCTGTCCCTGTCATTCACAGAGAGGTCTCTGTGCCTCAGGAAGCAACTTGAGAGATGTCCCAGCCTGAGCAGATGCCAGCAGGGACAGCTCAGAGGACACTCACTCAGGCTGTCGTATCTGTGCAATGGTGCAAAGTGGTTGGGTCGTGGTCAAACTGCGTCCAGTGGGACAGGTCTGCATGAGACTCCTTGTGCCCACAGCTTCCTTTGTTCCTTGATAAGTGAGTCTTGGAAAAGCCACCTGCTATCCATGTGTTAATTGCATGGTCAATGTTCCACCAATACAGAATCATAGAAAGGTTTGGGTTGGAAGGTCTTGAAGATCATTTGATTTCAGCCATAGGCAAAGACACCTTCCACTAGACTAGGCTACTCAAAATCCCGTCTAGCCTGGTGTTACACCTCCCAGGGATAGGGCATCCACAACTCTGGAACATCTGTTTCAGTGCCTCACTGCTCTCACATTAAAGACTTTTTTTCCTAATATCCAATCTAAACCTACCCTGTTTCAGTTTAAAGTAATTCCCCTTTGTCCTATCACTACATGTTCCTGTAAAAAGTCCCTCTACCCCTCAAAAAGTGAGTAGATCACAGTCCTGGGCAAAGAACACTGAAATTAAAATAATATAAATACTCTTGTCTGAGGTGTTTAGGACTTAGTCTAGTACATTCTTGGTTTAAAAAAACCATGTTAAAAGTCATCTAAAGTTGTACTGAAAGCATAAATTAAATTTCATGTGCATATATATGTGCTCTTTCAATAATTTAAATATGTAGTCGATTTACAAAACAAGGATTGGACTCTCACAATCGTCTGAAGAAGGCATCCAATGTAACAGTGTAAGTTCTTTAAATGTGAACAAATGTGATCTCAAGAAAAGACCTTTTGAAAGTCAAGAGTAAAATCCTTATCCCACTAAAATGCAATATTTTCATCTAGAATGCATGAAATTAGGGGACTATTTTTGCTCTTTGTAGGCTTACAGGAAGCCCTCACTGAACTGTGTAAATAAGATAACCTAAGGTATCACATACTCTGAAAAATCACAAGGTAATACATATTTTTGGAGTTTGGTATTTTGTGTTATTTATGTGTGCATTAAATATACCAGCTTTACAGAATTGTTTTTTCCCTCCCCCTCCAGTAAGTGAACAATGAATCACATGGTTGAGCTTGATTCTTCCTGGACTGTACTACAGCAGTAGGATTTTCTTGTTAAAACATATTTAACCATAAAGTGATATAGGAGACAAGTGGAAATGTACCTCACACTACTTAGTTGATGTTTACATGTCCAAGTTCACAGAAAATTGCATGATCTAGTAGGTATTTCATGATCCTTTACATTCCTCATAAAAATAGGCTGAACCTGTTGTATATTATGAAACAATGACCTTGTATGTAGTTTTAAGTATGCATTTAACAGGTTTTTTTTTTTTCACCAATTATTAACAGGAATAATTTAATTGAGTTCTAGAGGAGACTTTTTCCATTAAGTTGTCATTATGGAATTATAATAGATACTTTAATTAGGCAGTGTTTTGAATGGGAATATTTAACTAAATGAAAACTGGGACAATTATGTTCACCATACTCAGTGGCGCTTTCTAGAAGCTTATTGTGCATTCCCAAACTGCTCAGGAAAAGAAAGTGAGGAAATTTGGCTGAAATATTTGGTATGTCTTTCCCGAGTTTTCCCTGAGATAAGACATTGAGACAATATGTTGGCTTTTGAATTCTGAAACCCGTCTGGTTTGCTCAAACAGATTCCACCTCGCTGCCCCCAGTTGGAAGAAAATGGTTCACTCCTTTCCAGTTGTAATTCCCAGATGTTTTTTGGCCATGAAAAGCTCTCCACGTGATGTTTACTTCCAACCTGAAAAGGAATCAAGTACGTGAGTACTGGAATTCCAATGAAATTAGAACTCTGAGTTTGGGTCAGGGGTCTTTTCGCTTGATGTTACAGTTTTCCAATACAGCAATTGAAAAAGCTTATTGTTTTTTTAATTTTTCATTTTATCTGTGCTGGGAATAATTTTGAAGTATCTTTAAAAATTCCTAATTGGCTTTGTCTTTTTTACTTAATGTGCTTTGGAACCTTGAGCAGTAAATTTATAACTGGACTGAAGTAAATTGTTTGCAAAAGTTTTTTATTTGTCAATATCTTGTAATATTCGTAGTATCCCATGCCTCTCTGCGAGGTTGTGAATGATAAAATGCTTTCTTCACCTATTCTAGAAGGTTCTGCCTCTGTGTGCCTTTTACCTTTTCCATTTACTCTGTCATCCACTACAAACAAAATAGGATGGGACCCATATGGGCAAAGACTTATTATACCTGCAGGAGGCCAAAATAAACAATTAAGATGGTGGTGTCAGATTGCAGAGGTGTGCAACTGTGGAACAGAGGTGACCTCTTGGATGAATCTACTGGTCTGTACAGTAGCTATTCTCCTCCAGTGGCCCTTCAGCTAATGGTAGAGAGTGAGTTTTGGAAGTAGGAAGGCTTTTCTGAACTCACATTTTTCTCCCTGCTACTTTCTTTCCTGTGGGCACGGTGCATGTTGTCCTGCTTTGATGGAGGATGCAGATGCAGAAGCATAAGGATGGTAAATTAAAATCACATAGGTAATTCTAATTCTGGAATTGCATATTTTTTCAGAGCCTAAATCTGCCAAGGCAGTATTCTACTGAAGTAAAATTTTGGTGTTTTATATACGAACCAATACATTTACTTTTATAAGTATTTGCATTTGATGCAAGATTTAAGGTGTTGTCACTGCACTGATGATTTATTTTCTTCAAATGGTGATTCCCAAAGGGCCACTTACCATGTAATAAGGGGAAAAAGGGCAGGCAGGAAGCAGAACTGGGACAGATCAACCCTCCCAGGGTGTTATAATAGTCCCATTTGCTCAGCAGTTACGTGTCCAGATGTGGTTCATTAATTCTGATGGTACCTGGCCTGCTTCTTTCTCACGTCAGCTTCCCAAGAAAAGAAATTGATTCATTGAGGGTATTGGACTATGGGTTGTGTATTGAAAGTTTATTGCAACAATTCTTTGTCACCTTTACCTTTCCTCTTGAACAGCCTTATTTTTAGGGTATCTGTAAAGTATAAATTTCCCATCACAATTTTGTTTGTCTAAAATTATTTTGTGGTAAGAGGTTAAAGAAGTGTTTTGTGTTTGTTTGGTTTTTTTCCTCTGGTATATTTGCCCAGAAAAAAAGATTAAATTTGCATGCTGTTCTCAGTAGGATTTGTGAACAGGAATCATTAAAAGAGAAACTGAACTAGTGTTCAATTTCAGTTTAATTACCAGCCATAGGCTTTAGACAGGAAAAAGGACTGTTCAAGTCTTCTTTGCTTCTGGCAATGGCAGCATTTCTGCTTATTTTATGTTTTCAATGGTTTTGTCCAGTTTAATTGTAAACCTCTTATTAGCAGTACAAGGTAAGTATATTTTCCCAGCAATATATGTTTTCCTGTGGGATCTTAAAGACATTTTGGAAAGTCAATCTGCATAGAAAAATATTCTCTCTCCAGTAGTTATTCTTTTCAGTGCATCATAAATAACAGTCATATACAGACCTGGACTCAGGAGAGGAATATTTATGTTCTAGGCTTGAAACAGAACCTGTGAGATAGAACGCCTGGATTCTGAGTGCCAAGAATTGTATCTAAAGGGGTCTGCCTAGGGTAGTTTCTATCTCCCTCCCAGGATCCAGACTGTGCCCAGAGATTTTCTGGTCTGAGAGCTTCAATTCCAGCTCTCCAGTTTGGGCTGTGGCAGCACAGCCAAGGTCACTCACTGTGGTAGTTAATTTCTGGAGTCTCTTTGACACCAGAAATGGCACAACTGGGAAAAAAGGAAAGGTCAGTGGCCAAACTGTGATATCAGGATGCATGGCAACAGGATCTTTTCTCTCTCTTTCAAATGTAAAGTACACATGAAATAAAGTCTTGGGTGCTTTTGGAGAATGACTGTTTGATTTCATTCAGCTGGGACTCATCTGTCATAAACCATGAAAATACATTATCCATGCTTCTATTTTAAGTATGTCACAGTTCAGTGCTGCTAAAAAAGCAGGGGTTTTATTTTGGTTTCTTTTTTCCCAATTGTTTTACTGACATTTTTTCTCCCTTCTTTTCTTCTCTGTCTGCTGTGTGTCCTGTCATCATATTCCCCTTTCCACCTCCCATTACCTACCTTAGAAAGTTTTCCAAACTGGGTGATGAAGGTGGGTAGAGGATTTTTCCAGTTACAGATTCTGATAATAGTCAAGGTGGTACTGACCATGACCCAGGGACTGTGTTACCATCAACTAAGAGGAAACAAAGATGCTTAAGTTAAGTATAGGCTTGGTAACTAATTATGCAGCCTTATAATATGTGCATCAGTTTTACATATGAGTTGCTTGAACATAAAAGGATTGGGAGAAAACTTCTGCATCCCTTGCATTTTTTTTGCAATGCCATCAGAATTGGTGTAAATACAAGTGGAGAATCTCTTACTTGAAGAGAGTCTATGTTTTGCAGTTGTAAAGGAATAAACATTCCAGGACATCAGTGCTGCCCTGAATAAACCTATATATTTGCTTGTGAGGATAATTTTTGTGATTAAAATGTAATTAGTAACTAAATAGGTAAGACCAAAACAGAAATCTCCATGGCATGAGAGGTTTCTGACTCTTGGAAGGATGTTAATCCCATTGGGGTGTTTGGGGGAATAAAAACCCAGCAATAGTAATTATCTAATTAATAGGCATCAGGGTCTGCTTCTGTAAGTGCTTTTCAGCAGATATGTTGCAGTTATTGGAGGCAGAAACATAAGGGTAAACTTGCAAGTAGAGCAAGGCACAATTAAAACTGAAAATTGAGACTTTCAACATTAATTAGAAGATCACTAACTACCACTCATGATAATGCGTCTTCGTGTCTTTCCTTCCTCCTGTTCTTCCTCCTCTTGATAAACGTATGAATTCCAATTTATCATCATTTCATGAAGGAAAGTGCAATTATGTTTTGCTTCCATATGATCTCATACTGATTTGGGGATTGAAAAACCCTGTTTAATTTCATTCTTAAGAAGTCCAATGTGTCCTTGTGGCTAAAGGGGGGATGAGAAATCAAGAAAATGGGGACTGCTTAAAAGGAAATGTTTGAGGAGAGGTTTTGGATAAGAAAGAAAATAATGAGTCTGTGTCAATATAAAGATTAGACTGGGGCTGTTTTCTCAGTAAGCATGATTTAAACATGGTTAATTTAATTTGAAAAAGGCTGAAAGAGGCATGTATGGCCTCAGAATATACAACTAGCTGTCTTGAATTCAGTGAAAAAGCATTCTACAAGATGGGATGTGAAAATTGAGACATTTGCAAGACTTGGAAAATATAAGAGGGGAGATTTATTACCAGGAGCTACGAATCAAAGTAATTTCTGATTCATCCACAGCTGGCAAGCACAGCACCTATTATTTCTGACAATACACACTTTCATTTCATGGACAATGTGAGTATTTAGCTTTCATGTTTTCAAGACACTTCATTAATAGTAAAGAAGGTAAAATTGAGTAGGAAAAAAAAATCACCAATTTGTTGTTTTTCATTTGGTTGGCAAAAAGACAAACAAAGCACTACTCCTGCTTAGAATGACAACAGGCTTTCTTCATTCTCTGAATTGTTGATAATTAAGGAAATAAATGTTCTGAGGGTGATTGTGATTCTGTGTGTGTTACTGTGATTGGAGTTTGAAAATATTTTGACTTCTAAAGAAGTTTTCAAGTTTTTTTGGTTTTGTGTGTTTGTTGTTTTCCTTAAGATGGGAATAAATTGAATGTCTTATTTTGTGTTGGAGCTACTGGGGTGTTTTGTATGTTTTGGGTTTTCATTTGTTTTTTTTGCTTGGGTTTTTTAATGTTAGCCTGATGAAATTGAAAACATTCCTCATCTATTGGTGAAATATTATCAGATACAGAATATTCTTCCTCTGACATGACCACTTTCCACCAACAAAAATAGATTTAGGGGCTATATAGCTTCTGGTTGAATGGCACTTGGTCACTCCAAAAAGGGTTTTGATCCCCTTCATGAGGGGATTTTCCTTTAAGGTGTGTCTAAGTTGTTGCTTAGATGGCAAAACGTTTTGCTGTGTGGTGAGACCTTGGTTGCTGCTGAAAGTCCAAGTGATTTTTGTGTTTTCAGAAGGATCTGGGTTTGGCAATGCCTATTCACATCCTTGAGGACTGGGGACATCAGATGCGTAAGTGGATTAGGAAATTCCACCTTTGACACAGAAGAATCTCATCGCTGGACCTTATAATTGTTGTCTTTGCCATCTACATTAAATACTACAAACTGCCAGCAACCAAAAGATGGCCATCAATTGTCATTTCTATAAATATGTGATTTGTACAGACAGAAGTCATTATAATGATTCAAAGCTCTAATCAGCATGATAATGGATCCTAATTGCTAGGCTCCTTAAAAACTTTAAGACAAAAATCTATGCTAATACCATCTGAAAGCTGGCAGCAATTTATTATTTCTCTTTTGATCAAACTTGTTTTTTGCAGGAGGTAAAAAAGATGTTTTAATTAGGTACTTGAAAAATAGTCCTGGTATTATAGATTCAGGTAGACAATAGGGACAGTAACTTTATTACTTTTCCTCTTTAGTAAATAAAGACCACATGCAATCTAATAGGTGAACGTGCTTTTATTAAAAATAGGTAATCAAGCTCTTGGAAGAATTTAATTAAATTCATTTTAGTTTTTCCTCTTTTTTTTTCCTTAAGGCTACTAAAATATAAAGTGGGAAAAAATTGCAAATATTCTAAATTTTAACGGTCTGTTTTCAGGACTAATATCAGTCCTTGAAATGCTCTGAAGATGAGTTCCTGCACATCTGTTTCTGCACAAGAAATATGTCTCATGGAGAGGTAGTCAACAATTACATTTCCTCTCAGGTCAAAAGCTGCAATATAAGGGTGACATTTCACATTAGCCCATCTCTGGCCCTACAAGTATTCATCTGGATAATGGGAACACTCTGCCATATCAAAGCCCTTTCTTAGCACACTTTCATTTTTATTGTTTGCTTTCTATGCATGCATTAGAACAGAAAAACTCCCCAGCAATGCTTTGTCCAGCCCACGAAGGCAATCTTTTTCATCATGGGACAGTAAGTCTGTTTGAGAGTGCTTTTAGCACCTCTTTTGTGCTAGCTAGACAGCACTCTGAAATTGCTTCTGGTTTCCTTGCAAATATCACTCAACACTTTTACTGAATAGCACCAGGATCTTGGCTCTGCTTGCTATGTCCTATGCCTTGAGCTGCTGGCTGTCATTCAAGTGAAGCACTTATGCCTTGACTAGCACATGAATTTCTAGGTAACTCACACCCTATGATGATTTCTTTCCTTCTCTCCCTCCCCTGCTCTTTTTTTTTCTTTTTCTTCCTTTTTTTTTTTTTTAAATTGGTTTTCTCTGAGGGTATGTGCAACCTTTGGAAAAAGAGGTCCCTCCCACATTTGTCAGCCATGCTTCAGGCTTTGATCTGTACCATTTGTCTCTTCCATGCAGCTTTTCTGAGTGTGTTCAGATCTCCCTTGGTTTTATTTTTAGCTCCCTGCTCACTGCAGCCCAAAGAGTGTAAGCAAGTAAATACTTCTCTACCTCATAAAAATGATCTCTTGATCAGTATTTGCATCTCTAGTAAGCAACAGACTTCAAGTGTGCCAGGTAAGCTGATACAAACCGTTCCTTGGTTTCTGCAAGGTTTCATAAACACTATTAAGGATTTCTCAAGTTTTTTACAGGTATTGCCAGTAACACTGCTCCAAATTACTTTGCTGAGTGTTTGATGGAAATAGCATTTTAAAAAACAGAGGCAATTGTCTGCAGCAGGCTGTTCCCTCCCTGCTGGGCTTAATAAGCAAAGTTATGTTTGTCTGGGGGACTTTTTCAGAAAACATAATAGATGAAGACAGCTTGGTTATGAGAAGCTTGGTGTATACATCAGTTTAAAAGCTTGTCACCTACTTGATGCATTAATTCAAGTCCTCTGTGCAAGCCAAAGTTCTGTTCCAGGCAGAGCATATGGTCTGTCACTTAGCACATGACACGTTTTTAGATCACTGTGAGTGCAGGGTGCTGGCCCTGAATATGAATGCACAGGTTTGCCCTGCAAAAGCTGGCACCAATTTATTGCCCATTCAAATAGTTCTACTCTATTGTTAGGCCCTTTTACAGCTTAAATATGAGGAAAGATGTCCAGGCTTTAGCCCAAGGTTCTCCTTTACTATCCCTTAAATGTTCCCTTTGAGAAATTACTTCCATTCACCCACCAGCTGAAATAATATTCATAGCAGCATAAATGTATACAGTTGTATTTCTCTGTAATAGTCATGTTGACAAGTCTCATAACTTCATAGACAATTCACTTGCCTTACTGGTACTGAACTTGATTTTATAAAGATTAATTCATCAGTGTAACTAGACTTTACAGACAAACTAAAATAAAACCCCAAACCAATCAAGCTATAAGGAAAGAGCTGTTCATCTAAACTTTTGATCAGCTGCTGTGAGTAACAGCTGAGAAGTCAAGTTTGGAATAAAGGTCATACATGTAGAAATGATTTACTCTTCAGTACATCAGAGTACGGTCCAAAGTTGACTCATCAGTTATTAAAAAAAAAGAAAAGAAAAAAAAAAAGAAAAAAAAGTGGGTACTTGTACTCTGAAATTTGATGTAGTTGCCAAAGTAGAAGTACATTAGATTAAATGCCCTGTATAAAACTAGGTAGGCTACAGTTTTAATGGGAAAAACTAAAATCTCTGAATATCTGTAGTCGTACATGTCCTAGAGCAATTGCTATGCATGTTTTACTATTAACTATTCACTTTATTATATTTTTTTTCAGTGGTTTGTCCACAAAGCATTGGTGGAGCTTTTCCACAGCAATGTTCCTTGTTCTAATTTTTCTGGCTACTTTTGTGCCTCAGAGAAAGCAGTCAAGTATGAAGTAGAGAAGGATTCAGTGTGGTGAGTGGTAATCATTTAAATGGCTGATAAAAATCCTAATGACACCTGAATTTAGGTATCTCTGCTGTTAGCATTTTCAACTTCCCCTCTGGTTTTGTTCCTTACATCATGTAAAGGAAAAGCAGCATCCTTCCAAATCTGAACATAGAACATGTGACAAGAGACACGTGAGACCTTAACATAAGGAAAGATGAAGGTGCTTCAATGCTTTTGTATCTCTGAAAGAAGCTACAGCAAGGTTACACAATGATGTTTAAAAATGTACTTGCAGGAAGGCGTAGAATCATCCCTGAAAAAAATGCACCTAGGCTTGGATTTCGGCACAAAATGAAACCATTAATTGCTCTTGCATGAGTATTTACAGCGGGAAGGCTTGTGTGAATCTTGGAAAACAGGGATTTGTGTGCTGAGGGAGGTGAGCAGGGTGTGATGAGCATGTCTCCAGTTTTATGAGGAATGTATTTCATTTCTTCAGTTTCCTGATAACAAAATTAGCAGCCTTGTTAGCTGTATCATTTACAGTGAGCAGTTCAACATATGTTCTGATTCAAGTTCACTTTGCTCAAGGTTTTCTCTTGTCTCTATTTCAAACAAAGTACCAAATCAGCCTCAGGTTAGTAGGTGTTAGCTTCACAGGCTGTTGCACTGAAAGTCCTTGCACTTGAAATTCTCCTGGAACCACTGGGAGACAAGCACATTTCTGACTTTAGAAGAGGAGGCGAGTGTAGAAATGCGGGAGTGGACTGAGCAATCAAAGGAAAACTAAACATTCCTCTTCTAGCTCCTAAAGTAAGAACCACTCTGCCTGGCGTGGATTCTACCTGCTTTTTTTAAGTCATCGAGTTTGCTGTTGACATTAGAAGAGACAGATTTAGCTTGGCACAATGCACTGCAGAAAACAGCATTCCTGTCTAATTCTGCACTTGCATGGGGCACTGAGAAAGGTGATCTGTACTGTCAACAACTCTCCTCAGCTGCAGATTAAAAAAACCCAACTTTCCACTATTTAAATATACATGTTAATCACAGATTTCTGTCAGTGTTCATTTCGTTATCATCTGAGCTAGACACATTTATGAAGGCCACACTTAATAATTTATCCCAGGAAAAAATTCTGCTTAAGGGGCTAGGAAATGTGGGAGTTGCTCATTGTGTCCTTATTTACAGTGTCAGATGACACCTAAAAGGGTGCAGAGTGTAAGCACTGGGAATGGGATTTGAGGATTTGTGCATCTTTGCTGTTTTAGAGGATTTGCTGCATACGAATTTCACTCTGTATTTGTTGGAGTCTGTTCTGAAGAGTTTGAATGGTGGATGGAAGCTATCCCAAACTCTATAGGCACCTCTCTGAGGAGTGAATTTATTCACTAAACAAAAGAAGTAAGAATTTTAGGATGGAAACATGAGGCAACCTTGTAGAAATAGAAGCATATATCTTGGGTTTAACTTAGGCCTAGTTAATTATATTCATGATAAACTCTATCTTGTATTGCTCATGATTGTGGGTTGGGTTTTTTTGAGCAGGGAGAGAAGGAGTTTTTAAAGTCTTTGGCTGCTAATGTATCTAGGCATTATTATAAGCTTAGAATAAATAAGAAATACTCTTAGAGACACTGGTCTGCCTTCACAGTGGTGCAGTTCCACTGATTACAATAGGCTTTGTGAGAGAGAAATCGATTTAAAATAAAGTACTTATATTTATAAAGTGCTTTTTGATCAAAGGCCTCTGCGTTGAATGATTCTTACAATGTCTAAAATATAATAAAAAAATTCCCTGTTGAAAACATTATACAGGGCTGGTGCAATAATTTGCTCAAGGCTGCAGATCAGAGGAATCAAGCAACAATATTCAGTTCAGGTTTTTGAAGTGTTCTGACTGCAATTGTCTCTAACATGCTTGACCGATACTGCTGGAGTAGGGGAAAAATAAGTGTGAGAAGAAAACCATTGTGAGATAATCAGTGAGCTGCTTCTATTATTGTATCCTTACACAAAAATGAAAATATAAAGTAACCGTTACTTTCCAGATGCTGTATTGGATTAAAACTGGATGAAATAAAAATAGAAGGTCCAGTCTGTTGGCAAAGACTGAGTAAACAGTAAACTACTGTTCCTTGCATCTTTTAAAAGGAAAAAAAACCAACCCAGTTGTGCCAGTTGAGTCTTTGTCTATAGAGCCATGTGTAGGTACTATTGATTCTACATCAGTACAGCTGCTGAAGACCTGCAGTTTCCATTCTGCAGGATGGGTTTGACAATATTTCAAGACTTGCTTTTTACTTAGATGGGATAAATGGGATTTCTAAATGGGATGCAGGGTGGAAAGTCTGCTGCTTCAAGGTAGCTTGATATAATTCCCTACTGCCATTAGCTTTAGTAGCTGTAGGGACCATTTGAGAGTTTCAATGCATCAGATGCTGTGTCACCATCCACATCTATGGGCTGAGATCTCCAGACCAGTATTATCTCCCATCCTGGGACTTGTTGGTTCAGTCAGAGCGATGAGTTTGGTGCCAGACAGGGAATTTCCTTCCACTGGGGACAGTCTGTGGAATGAGATAAGGGTTACTTTAGCATTTCTAGCAGAGGTAGATTTATCTTGAGTAACTGAGAGATTAAGTGGCAGATGAAATTCAAACTAGATGAGACCCCTTGAAGGCAAAATTATCTTGAATAAAATGATGGGCTTTGCACGGGCTGTCACTGCTCAAGAACAAGATACTGGTGTTGTCCTAAATGTCAGCATTGACTTTACTGTCTTGTTTCAGTCAAAAAAGAAATGAATTGAGGTTTGGAATTACTAGAAAAGGAATGGAGTGCAAACCAGAGATCATTATTAAGCCACTGTGTAAATCTGTGGTTCGGCTGCATCTTGAATACTGCATGGAATTCTGAGTCTTCCATCTCAAGCTGGGCATTGGAGAATCATAGAAGAGTCAAAAAGAGTGTCCAATGTGGTCAGAAGTCTGACAAAAGGCTTCCATGGGATAAAAAATGAGGTGGGAAGGGGTTGTAGAGGCAGGTATGACGCAATAAAAGGTTCAAGGAGTTGTGAGGGGATCAAAGGGGCTAAATAACAAATAATTGTTTGGTTGTCCTTGTATAAGAAACAGTAGGAGTCATTTAGTGGATGGTTGGTTCTTCATACAATATGTAATTGGATTGTGGAACTCTTTGCCACAGGATTTTAAAGCGATAAAGAGGTGAATAAAACCCCAAATCCAAAAAGCAAACAAACATGCATCCTACTGGACAGTGCAAAGGGAAAAAACTGAATAAAGAAATCACTTTAGGGATATTAAAGTGTCACTGCTAGACCCAGAAGATTATTTTCGGGTAAGGTACTAGGCGTTTGCACTATTTGCAGTCACTATTTGTCATGCTGAGCTAATTGAGTATTTACTACTTAAGCAGTACACTCTTATGAAAAAACCTTATATTTTTAAATGGATAAATAAACTCAGAAGGCTTTTTATACAGCTTCACTTATCCTTCTTTGATTTCACCAGTATTAAAAGCTGCGCTCTGTAATCTGGAATATACTGATAATAAGAGCAAGAGGGGAAGCAACTTATATTCCTTGACCCGTTGGCTCACTGAGGAATTAAAGTAGATACCATAAAAATGCAAGAATATAAAGGTGAGCAGCAGCATTACAAAAACATTAAACAGGGCTTTACAGTAATTTGCTCAAGGCTGCAGATCCGAAAAATCAAGAAACAATATTCAGTACACTTTTTTGAAGTGCAATTGGAGTTGGGGAAAAATAAGTGTGAGAAGAAAACCATTGTGAGAAAATCAATGAAAATTCATTATTTGCTGGTTATTATTATTTCATTTCACTGGTGTATGAGTTTTTATGCTTTGTTTTGCTCCAAATACAAGGCTTTTGGGGCTTGTGCAAGGACGTGGTCAACAAGGAAATCTCTGGTCTTCATTCCAGAGAGAAGCAGCAATTTCTTTCTGTTGGAGTTCCAGGACTATCTACTAATTGGGAAGACTCACTCTTGTCATAGAGGGCCCAGTTATAGAATTTCTACCAAAGGATGCTTATCCCAACCTTAATTCCATGGGGAAGAAGGTTGGTTTGCCACTGCTGTGGGGCACAGTATCCAAGCAGGAATGTCTTTGAATATACTCCTTAAGAAAACAATGTTAATATAAAAGGGAAGTGGAGACTGCAAAATGGATTTCTCTGGGAGTTAGGATTGATTTATTTAATGCAGGAAGGATAAATATGCAAGTGTTTCTTTGAGTAAATGGCTAGATTATCTTTCTCTTTGTTCCCAGAATGTGTGTGCTCTCTAGAAATTATCTTCTTAATAAATTAAACAGCAACAATGTTCATAGTAGAAAAAGTGAAATTAAACTGGCTATTGAACTGCCACAGAAAAAGAAATTATTTCTCTGTGAACTAAACATGTTTAAATAGAGCTACACAAAAAGAAAAGGGAATTTTTTCTTTCTCCAAAAGGGTGGGGTTTTTTACATCATACTGTTTCTAATCTTATTTTTTTGAATAAAACAACTCTGTTGTTTTATTCTCTGCAAGTGTTTTGCCACCAAGTGATATGGATATTTTTTTCCCTGAGTGGTAACTCAGCTGAAAATGGATTTCCAGAACAGCAACAGATTCTCAATTCATTCTGGTACAATATGGTAACTGAGTTCCTGCTAACCAATATGAACCCCACAAAATATGAGAGCAGCTGAGGTCACTTAGTCTGTTCAGCCTGGAGGAGACTGAGGGGAGAATTGAAATCATTGAAATCACAACCTCCTCATGAGGGAAAGCAGAGGGGCAGGCACTGATCTCTTCTCTCTGGTGACCAGTGATAGGACCCGAGGGAATGGCCTGGAGCGGTGTCAGGGGAGATTTAGGTCAGGTATTAGGAAAAGATTTTTCACCCAGAGAGTGACTGGGCATTGGAACAGGCTCCCCAGGGCAGTGGTCACAGCACCAAGCCTGACAGAGTCCAAAAGGTGTTTGGACAGTGCCCTCAGGCACATGGTGTGACTATTGAGGATGGTCCTGTGCAGGGCCAGGAGTTGCTTTCAGTGATTCTTAGTGGTCCCTTCTAATCCTATGACTCTACAGCATTTAAAGACTTCATTCCTTGTAGGTTTGAAACAAGGCTTGTTTCAAAGGAAAAATTTTCTTTACATAATCCTAAAGTTTATCTTTGATACTTTCAAGTTTATTTTAGAAGAAGGTATCTGCTGAGACAAAATGAATGTATGTGTGTGTATTTTGGAATTATATTTCAGCAGACCAACCTATATTTATTGATTCTATTGCTAAAAAGATGAAACATCCCTTTTTCCCCCGTTCCAAGATCATTATTGCCATAGAATATAAGTTCAGTTATTAGAACAACACATTAGGCCTAAATGTTCTATATTTTCTCAAAAATTCTATTAGCCAAGAATTAGATCCTGAAGTATTTGGAATAATTTCAAGTATTGTTTCTTTCTTGTAAAGTCCTAAGATTGTGCAAAGCATTTGAGATGAGGAAAATATTAAACCAACACATTTTTACACACTGTGGTTTGTTCTTTAGTGTAAAAGTTGTCTGTAGTCACTTGAAGGTAGTGGTGTCAGGAGTATGGGCAAATTTTGATCAGGAATCAATTTCAGGAAAATTAATATATCTTAACTTGATAGAGGAGGATAATTATCATCCTTATCTGTCAACTAGCAGCGTTTTCTAGTTTTATTGCTCTGAGTGCCTGAAAAAATAAGTGCGTGAAGGTAACTATATAAAATATGTGCCTATATCTGTGTTTATAGTTATTTGACAAATTTTAGCTGTTGTTTTGTTTTATTTAGAATACAATTTTCCATTAATCTGTTTGGTGATGAAGTTGTGTGATGCCACCCTGAAACTTTTTGATTTTTAATGCCAGTTTTACCACTGCTTTTAATGTAAGGAAAGCTACATTTTTGATAGGCAATGCACAGCTGATACCAAATTCTTTTCTGTGTTACAAGAATCCCTATGAATTGCAGAGGTTTCAGATGGATTTTGATAGTTTTTTGTTAACAATTGAATGATGTGGACGAGCATTTCACCACGTCAGAGAAGATCAATAAACAACTTTTTTCCCATAACTTGGGCATGGCCTAGAGCACGTCTAGCTCAGCTTGACTCAGAATTTGTTGGGAGCTGTGGAAATACATTCTTACTACCATCATTCTTACTACATTATTTAGGCAATGGTTGGACTTGATGACCTCAAGGGTCTTTTCTAACCTAAATGATTTTATGTCAAGACCATCTTAGTTTGCAGTTTTCACAATGTTATTTCCCTTCAGTTTAGAGAGATTTCCATGGAATATTTGGGTACACTGGGTTGTGAATGAGCAATCTTTTATCTTTTGGCGGTCACGGCAGAAAGCAGCTGCACTTTTGTAGCTTTCAGTTTAACACAGATTCCATTTTGGACAGCTTGTGGTGCACAGACCATCAAACATTCTGATCATGGGGATGTCTTGCCAACCACTTGATTATGGCCACTTATTTGGTCAAGTTCAATTATCACACTGGCAACATCAAAGAAGTGGCAAATATGTACGGATGTCCTGATGTGCTCATCATCCAGATGTGTTGTTTCTTAATAATTCTTAAGAAAGATAATATTCATAAAACATAATCCAGAAAGGGAAAAAAAGCCACCCTTTTGAAGGTCTTTAGATTAAAATACTGTAAACTTCTGATCATGATAAATGAAAGGATAAATAAAGATATAGAAGGTGGTCAAGTGAAGAAAAGTTTATAGGTATAGACCATAATTCAATTAAAGGGTGATTCTTTGGTTGTAGAAATGTATTTGATTTTATTTTACAGAGAAATGCAGAGACCAGTTTTGTTGCCTCTTTGTCTCTTCCAGGAACATACAAGAAATCTTTAACACGATTGTGAAAGAGACGACAGTTCTGCATCTTCTATGATATTGGGAGTTGACTTATAGGTACAGCATTGTCACTATCTGACAATGACAGATTTTCAATATGAGCTATTTACCTTGGAGCTTTATCTGAGGTTTAACAGTAGCATTGAAGCTCCACTTTTTAACGGTGACAACCTGGACAAGTATAAAAAGATACAGATGGAAAGTGTTTCTAATCTACTGCTCCATCAAACACCACTGCATGAAAAAGAAGCAGGGGGAAGGTGAGGAATGTTGAGTGAAGGAGGGAGGGAGTGAAGAGAGGTGGAGAGCCCTCAGTCATTCAAGTTGCATCTCGCATTTTTCTTGGTTCCAGCAGCTTACTTCTGTGCACTGAGTGATCAACCTAAGAAACATAAGGTTATTTCTTTCATCATAATAAATCCCTCGAGAAAAAGCTCTGGTTTTGAACACCAGTTGGTGCTTTTATACACAGACCATAAAATTCAAAATAAATGCTAGTGAGGAGTCAGTCTTTCCTTTTATTGTTTTCTGGTAGAAGATATACATGCATCCTGCTTCAAGGATAATAAAATAATTAATTGTGTTGTTTCTTTCGTGGTCCTTTTTATAATAATATCAGATGGATTGGGAATGTAATTCTGAACCTGTGGATAAACCAGCTATGGAGATAGCAAAAAGCACTTGAGAAGTAAGCATAGAATAAGCTTTTTTTCATTGAAGTGATGATTTAATTGCCACCAGTAATTTTTACCTGCAGCTTCTGATGCCAGTTTGCTATGTTGACTCAGGATGAGGTGCAGTGATGTAATTATAAGATGTTAGAGCATAAACTTGTTACTCTGGACTTCCCCTAAAGACCTGGCTTCTGCAGGTGAATAAATGAAAAATAAAACATGGTACTGATAATGGGGTTCAAAACCACTGGGACAAATGAAATGAATCAAAGAGTTAGTGCAGAATTCAGCCTGGAATAAGCTGATGAAAATCACTAATTTTTACCCAAACTCTATGCCAAGTTCTAAGGAAGGAAGGATTTTTTTTGCTGTGTGAAAGATGTTAGAAAATAAATGGGTGAAGAACAGATTTTTAAGAGGTAAAAAAATGGAATGGGAAAAATAGAATTGGAAACTATAGTGATGTTTCTCTTGGCATTGTTTCAGGGTGATTTTTTTTTTTTCAATCTTTCTTTAGCAACACTATCACACTGTGTGCCTATATTCAGTTTGCGGCTTGGAAGACATGACTTTTTTTAGTATTTTTTAAGCTGTTTCTCTGTCAAAATCACTTAGAATTCTGAACAGTGGTGCAAGTGCTTGCAAAGATCTTGGTGACCTGCACAAAGCCTCTTTGTTTTGATATCCAGGCTAGTAATGGAAGTTTTGAACAGGCACAAGTCTTGAACACACTCCAAGGTTGAAATAACCCCTGGATTTAACATAAAATTATTGGTACTCAGCCTTGCACTGACAACTCTTGTCATACAGTTTTGTTCTGTGGGATTTTGGGCAGAGACAGCATCCATTGCTTCTAAAGTCTTTGAAATAAGTTTTGTAAATCACTTATTTTATATATGGAAAGTTTATAGGGTGCTTACACTTTTTCTGCAAAATAGTTGTTGATCTCTAAGGGAGAAAAGGTTGAAAAGTCATTTACTATGTTTATTTTACCTGGTTTGGTTATGTGATTTCTGCTGTCTTTAAAAATGCAGTATAGTTAGGAAATGGTGCAACTATTTCCTGTCAGATCCTAAAATGGATTGATACAGATTTTCATATAATGTTGTATGATATTTTAGATGGCTAAAACACCACTTCCTCAATAATTTCTTTGAGTGTCTTTGTAGCTTCAGATTTCTAATCTCTAACATCAGTAAATCATAGATGGTTTTGTTTTTAATATTGCATTAATGAAAGACTTGCCCAGTCTTTAATAGGAATACTGGTTGTTTTCCAGGTCCCCAACCCCTGAGCTGAAAGACAGGGTTGGGGAGCAGAATGAAGCCCCGCTAATGCAAAGGGAAATGGTCAGGGACCTGCTACACCACTTGGATACCTGGAAGTCTATGGGGCTGGATGGGATCCACCCAGGGATACTGAGGGATCTGTAGAAGAGCTCACCAAGCCACTTTCAATCATTTCCCAGCAGTCCTGGCTAACCAGGGAAGCCCAGGTGCCTGGAAGTCAGCAAATGTGACACCCATATACAAGAAGGCCTGGAAGAAGGAGCCAAGGATCTCCAGGCCTGTCAGTCTGACTCCAGTGCCAGGGAGGGTCATGGACCAGATCATCTTGAGTGACACCACACAGCACATGAAGGACCATCTAGGGATCAGGTCCAGCCTTCATGAGTTCATAACAGGCAGGTCATATTTGACCAACCTGATCTCCCATGACAAGGTGACCCTCTCAGTGGATGAGGGAAAGGCTGTGGATCTTGTCTATCTGTAGCAGACTGTAGTAAAGCCTTTGACACTGTTTCCCATAGCATTCTCCTGGAGAAATTGGCTTTACGTGGCTTGAGACATGTGCACTGTTGGATGGGTAGCAAACTGCATGGATGGCTGGGCCCAGGGAATGTTGGAGAACGGAGTTAAACCTAGCTGGTGGCCAGTCATGAGTGGCATTCCCCAGGGCTCAGTATTGGTATCAGTCCAATATCCGTTTAATATGTTTTATATGTTTAATATCTTCAACAACCTGAACAAGGGGATAAAGAGTACCCTCTCTAAGCAGGGCCAGGCTGTTGATCTGGTGGAGGACAGGAAGACTCTGCAGAAGGATCTAGACAGGCTGGATCATGGGATGAGGCCTGTTGTATGAGGTTCAGCAAGGCCAAGTGCTGGGTCCTGCACTGGAAAAAAGGAAACCTTACCCTGTGGAGTAGAAGTGCCAGATCTTTAGAAGAAACACAGCTGTGTGCTAAGGGACAGGGTATAGTAGGCATTGGCAATGTCATCTTAATTGTTAGTGATATTAAAGATCTATTCCAACCTAGAAGATTCCATTATTCAATGGCTATGTTTCTACTGTGCTTAGCTGGAGAGGTTTTACTGAGAAAGAACTTTTCTTCCCTATTTTATGAAAGGTTGGATACATTTACCTCCCACTCAGCAGCACTTCCCATTCTCTTGTGGCAGCCGGCAACTGCTTTTTATTTGCAGCACACTTCTGGTGTCATTACTTCTCAATTTCTGTCTGCTGCTAACAATAGGGATCCTCCCAAGACATGTCATCTCTATCACTGCAAGTCGATATTCATTTATTTCCTTCAAGGTCCACAGCTCTGCCCCATACAACACCAGGGAGGGCCTCAAGGAAGCAACTGAGTGGGAACATGGGCTGGCATTCAGGGAATGCAGAGAATGTCCTAAAGACAATGAGTGGTAGCTTACCCAACTGATTATCCACTGCTCTAAAACCCAATCAGCTGTTTACAATAAGCTCTTTTATGGTCACGCACTATGAATCTAATCAAATCATACTGGAAAAACAGCATGACAGGTTGAGGGCTTTTCCCCTCATAAGGATAAGGAGAGTAGTTGAAATAAGAACAGGGAAATGATAAATTCTACCTTTTTTCTCTCTTTTTTTAATCCATTAAGGTGAATAATGCAGAATCAAATGCTAGAAATGTTTTCCTCCTAAATTCAGTTTACTCATTTATATTATATTACTTTTGGTCACTTCCAGCTATGTTCTTTCTACAGCTGTTAGTTTTGAGTTTGGTCCTTCCCCGAAACTTATTCACAGAAGGATTTTCACTTCTGATAACTTGGAAAGGAAGTGTTTTTATGGAAAAGGAAATGCATTTCACCAAGGTTTACATGCTTTCCCCCCCTCCAGAACAACTCTTTAAGACCCTAGGGGACAGTAATAAGTAAGAACAAATAGGAAAAAGTGTTTCAGGAGCTAACAAACAGAAGACCATGAGGGCCCAGCTGAACAATTAATTCACTCTGTTGGCAGCTTCAATTACAAATCATTGTTAGGAATTTTCTGAGTCCTTGAAAGATATGGTTAATGGGCTACTGGCTGAAATTCATTTTCTTTTTGGCTGTAGAAAATCCTAGGCTCTCAGTAGACTCTCTCACCTTGGTAAGTTTGATAGGACTGCTGATAAAAACCCATCAGTTGGCTTTCAGATGCACCAAGATAGACTTGCCCATCATTTATGGAGATACAGTGCAGCTGCTTCCCAGGGTCTATAGCCAAAAGGCCTGTGTCTGCTGAATAAATAATACTGAGCAGTCTAAATTTGAAGATATGACTTTTATATGGGTGCTGACAGAAGGGTTTGATGTCTCTTGAATTTTCCATATCTTTTAATAGCCCATTGTATATTCAAAGTGCTAGTGTAGTTGATTTTAAACCATACTACTCAAGAGGCACATGTCAAGAAACAGAAACTGTAGGTTTCTGATTTCCATCAATGGGAAATATTTCCATCTTTTTGTTATTGTACATCTTGATTTATTTTAAGGTAGTAGCTCATGTTTGTGTAGAATTGCATTTAAATTGACAGTGGGGTGTTAAAGACAGGACCTTTTCACAGTGATCAGGAGATGCAGAGGTTTGTTGTGACTGGGGATTCATGGCACATTGGAAAGTTAGAGAAAGTTAATTTTAACAGTGTATAGCAGAAATTCCAACATTCAACATAGAGATATGATTCATAAAACCCTCTCATTTCCTCAATGTCCTCATCCTCATTTTTCAAATTTTCATCTGTTGATAGTTAAGAGGCACTGAGGTTGGCTGAAACCACTGTACTCCCTGGCAGGACTTTATGTGTGTAAAGCAGTGATGTTATCCTGTTCTAGGATTATTTTACTTCTAAAAGAGTATTTGAGCCCTAGGGTGGGATTGAATACTGATCCCTTATGGAGTTAGTAAAGGACTATTTTAACGTAAGTGCTGGAGTATGAGTTGGGTTTGGCCACCTGAATAGATTTTAAGCTTTCTGTTCTAGGCAGTAAAAATCCTGTTTGGCCTTGTGCTATTGATTTATTATTATGAGGTCTGCATCCACCTGCAAACAATTCTTACAAACAAAGATGAGATTTAAATACTTCTGTTGGTTTCTGCTTAAGCAGAAAAAAATGCATTTGGTTGTTGACCAGCAGGGCTGCAAGACTCCACCTTTCACAATATAAGGGAATCTGAGAGTGGGTCTGAAGGCTGTTGGCAACATGTGAAGCTCTGAATTTTAAATAGATGTTTTCATCAGCAGCTTTAGAGAAACCTTTCCTCTTTCAGTTTCTGCTTGCAGAGATTAAGCCTGCACACCTACATTCTGATCCAAATGGGAAGATTGTTGTGATTCTGTAATTGTCTGGTAAGAATAATTAGGTTATTATCCATGACTGGCAGTGCTAAAAACCAGCTGGAATTTGTACTGACAGTGAATTTTGTTGATTGGTGGTGAGATATTTCATTGAAAGTGTTTATCTTGGACCTATGGCATTGCATGTCTAGTGAGTTTATGAGCCAGATAATGTTCTTCTGTAATGTGTATGAATTTAGACTTCTGATTGTTTTCATAGTGTCAGCCAGTAATGTTTGTGATACAAACCACTTTTTTCAGTAAAAGGTTGAATGAATTGGTGCTCTGTACAAATGCTACTGACAGCAATAACCTGAACAGAGGCACTTGCAGAGTTTTGGGACATTTCTTGAACCTGCCTTGTTGGCATTTTATTAAATACAAATATCCAGGCGAAGGCTACATAGTCTTGAATTTTGGTTTTACCTTGGTTGCAAAGGAGGTTGTAACAGAATAATTAATGCAAAAAAGTTTCTGCAGCATTAACTCCAGTTGCTGAGGCAAGTTCTGCAAAAGTAATGCCTGGTCAGTTATGTAAACATTTTTTACCAACAACTTTTTATAGTTAAGAATGTGAAAGTGAGTGTTTAAGATGTCTTAATACAAGAATGTAAGAAATAGATATGTAATGGAACTAAGTATTCTTCTAGACACACTTTATTTGGAAGTCTGGTTAAAAGGCAGTGTAATTTCTGATTTAAAAAAAAGTGGTTACCGTTCAGCTTAGTACCAAGAATCATGATACAAGGAGGAGAAGATAAGAAAGACGTGGATGAACAAAGAGTGGAAGTCTACTAAGTAAAAAGTGTTAGGGATGACATTCATTTTCAAAAAAAAAAAAGGAATTTTCCTGTTTAATATTGGTCAAAAGAGATTGGACTGATAAAACTCCTTAGTCACTAATCACAACTAAAATGACAAAAAGATTATCAGTTTTTCAAATGTTCAGATTTTGCTTCATTATTAAGAGCATGGTTATATTTGGTTTCTATTTTATTTTCATTTGCTATTAGCACATAAGATGAAAATGGCACCTGAGTTTTGATGGTACCACTGAGGAGACAAGGGTGGCTTACCCACCCTGGGGCAGCAATCACCAGCTGGTGATCCTCAGGGGTCAGATAGGTTTCCATGTTGGAATGGGAGAGTGTTTCCAAGGGTGCTCAGACTTTATTAGTGTCTCATGGCCTCAGCTGCCACAGCTCACAGTGAGGAGCAGCCCCGAGATATCCGCTTTTGTCAGAAGCATTGTTTCCATAATCTCCTTACAGCCTGTGTGATCAAGGAACATATGTTTATAACATGGCTATAAACAAACCTGTCATCAGTATTCCTGCTTCCTGAGCCCACCCTGAAAGAACTTGTGGTGTCAGGTTGGATATAACAAGTTGACATGAGTGCAGAATGGCAGAAAAATATGTGCTTGTGCCCACATCCAGCACACTCTTGGTTAACACACACATCTGCAACCTGAAAAGCAGGTGATGGCTTAAGGACCTCCATCATCCATAAAGCCAGTAAAGATTACAGACATCCATAACTGTGTTTCCAGGTGGGGTTTTTGCTGCTAAAGGCAACTGTTCATAGAGCTGAGCTCCTTCCCCCTGAAGGGAGGAAGTTTAATTCTCTGTGTCTAGTCTGATATATGCAAGTTATATTTTAAATTTTGCTTTCTCTAAACAAAAAGTTACCTCTTTGTATTTGAATATTATTTTCTGAATGTATTTTTAAAAATAAAATGTAGTATTTATTGCACAGTATGCACAAAACCCAGTCAGTACAGTGTAAGGGCATATTTCACACCCTACTGAAATCAACTATAAGACTCCCATTGATTTCACCAGGCCTTGGACCAGGTTTTAATGGAAGATGTCATTAGGCAGAGCACCCGCTTGGACATGAACCATTGTGCATAAACTGGTGCTCTTCCTTGCTTCTGACTGGTATTTCAGTCCTGGAGAAACCATATTTTTGTTGCCAAAAGATTTATTCTTTAAGAGACTGGTTCATTTTCAAGTTTGGACCTTGCACTTGTCAAGTATAGATAACAATGATTACTGTTGTTGAGATATATTATTATAATGTTCCTACACAGAATCACATAATAGTCCCCTTTCTAAATTGGTATTTTATTGGCAGTGATAATGATGGGTTGATAGAGTATAGAAATGTTGAGCGGAGAATTGCTACACTGGCTTAAAGATCTGGATCTAAGGAATATTGGTAGGGGAGAAGAAGAGTACCTGGATTTTAGAATACTAGCTTTCAGACCAAAGGAAGAAAAAGGTTGTTGCAGCTCACCTGCTGCCATTTATGATAGCAGATCCCTCATGATTTATGCTTCCTACAGTACTTAAATGAATATATACATTAGACCAGAGTTATCTTCAGTTCTCCCATTCCTAGTTTAAACTGATTGCTTTTGGCCCTTCCTTGATAAGGCTGAGCTGGAGTTTGCATTGTACAGCCTTGGGCTTTCTTGAGCAAGGGGGCAGTAGAACATACTCCATCATACTGTACCAGGGCCTTTCTGACTGGTTTTGTGCAGATGACCACCTGGAGGAGCTGTGCAGCTCAGCACATTGTGTTGATGTGCTTCTTTGCCCACTGGAATGAAAAAAGCTAATAAAATTCTGAGGTTTTTATGTTAGTTTCCGCCCCCACCCCCCCCTTTTATGAAATGCACCCTCTGGGCCCCTGCTCTACTGAGAGCACCGTGCTTCACCTTGCAGCCTCCAGGGCTAAACCCATAGTTTAGCACAATTTTCAATTTTGCTAAACTGTTGCCAAGTATAAGTAGACATCAGGTGGCACTTTCTCTATACTCTATCCAATTGTACAAAATACAGTACTTAGGAGCCCTGTAATGGACAGCTGCCAGAAAGCAGACATTGAGATCTGTCTGATGAGCTCTCTCCTGAAAATGGTGCTGTTTTCTCATTGCCTCTTGTCACCCTCTGGTCCCTTACAATGCCAGCAGAATGCTGTGCTCAGAGACATAAGCCCTTCAGGGTTAAAGGGGATTATTTTAAGATTAAATGCAATGATCCCTTCTGCTATTTTTAAAATAGATCTGGGAGAAAAAAAAAGACAACTCCTGTTGTTTAAAATGCTCCCTGCTCCTCCCATGCTCAGTGCTGAGGACCTGTGACCGACTGGTTTGCCTTGGCAGGATTTCCCCTTCTCTGCTGCTTCTCCCCCTGCAGCTGCTCATTTTGGAGCCCGCATGGCTGTATTCATTGTTAAAAAACACAGCTGCTCTGCATCCATTGTAAGCTCCTGCTATTGATTTAGATCCTCCAATTTTTATGTGTTGAAAGACAAAATGGTTGTTTAGAGAGGCATTTGTGTGGAACCTGCAGTCAGCCAGGGCCTTGAGGCAGAACAGCCTCAACTTCTCTGCATAGTGTGTACCAGAGTGCTTAAAGTAGTTCCCAGTCCCTTGTCCTTGTTTTATTATAACAAACACAAACTAATAAGGTGGAACAAGATAATTACTTTTAGAAAGAATACACAGTTCTGTTGGGTCAGGCAGGTTTAAATCAAAAGCTCTGAAAACAAATCTTCCCCTATCTCTAGTGGGTCCTTGAAAAACTGAACCTTTCTTCTGACTTTGTCACCAGCTACCGTCATGGACAAACCAGACATGACTGGAGGAAATTAATTTGTTACCAATCAAATCAGAGTAGGGCAATGAGAAATAAACCCAAATCTTAAAAACATCTTCCCCCCACCTTTCCCTTATTTGCAGGCTTGATATCACTCCTGAATTTTCTCTCTCTTCCTCTCCAGGGGTGTAGAGGAATGGGGAAAAAGAGCTGTGGTCAGTTCATTGATGTTTTTGCTGCTCCTTCCTTCACAGGGATAGGACTGCTCCACAATAGAGTTCCTTTCATGATAGAAAGTACTCAGTGAGCTCCTCCAAAGTGAGTCCTTCCCACAGGCTACAGTTCCTCATGAGCTGCTCCCTTTCCATGGGATGCAGTCCTTCTGGAACAGACTACTCCAGTGTGGGCTCCCTGTGTGATTAGAAGCCCTGCTGCCATGCTCTTCCCCATGGACTACAGGAGATTCTCAGCTCTGGCACCTGGAGCACCTCCTACACTGCCTTCTTTAACCTCACATATTCCCACTCCTCTCATCTCTGGCTACAATTGCTTTTGCACTGTAAAGCTTTCCCCTTCTTAAATATGTTATCAAAGAGGGACTGTCACCATCCCTGATGGGCTCAGCCTTGGCCAGTTGTGCACCTGTCTTGGAACTGGCAGACATTGGCTCGGTCAGACACAGGGAAACCTTCTTGCAGCTTCTTGCAGAAACCATCCTTGCAGTGCCTCCCCTCTCCCTTAATTCCCAAAACTTTTCTATGCAAATCTGGCCAATAGGGCTTGGGATCACTTTCAAGGATTCTTCATTCTTGAGGAACTGTTTTGGATGTGCAGTGTTTGCTCAGGACTATTTGTTGTTATACAGGAGCATTCCCAGAGTTTATTGTGTTTGCTCTACTGTAGTAATTCCCTTATGCCTGCTGGAGATGGTTTCCAGCTAATCTTAGCT
>VWYN01008753.1:306877-353675 GCA_013400075.1 Hippolais icterina | reverse complement strand
GCTACACTCTACTTACTTGGCTTGTACCACTATGGCCCTGCATCCCTGAAGGTCCCATGATGATTTCCCCACTCTTTTCAGTGGAGTGGAGCAGGACATGAATGCCTGACATGAAGAATGCTACTGCCCTATCTCAACAGCTGCAATGCTATGTTTTCTAATCTATCTGATTGTAGGGGTGCAGCATTTTCAATTTGTTTCAAAATTTCAGCAGCACACAATAAATATTTATGCTACAAGAGATGGAATGATATGCTGTTATCATACTGGAAATGGTATTTTGAAATTTAACTTGCCAAATCATTTTTACTATGACTTTTATTACAGTAGCTTAAATAATGAGCCTGGTAATAAACTGCAAGATACATTTGATTTGTTTTAAATCTACAGGCAAAAAGAAAGAGGTGCCAATTTATATAAAATTAAGTTTTCAAGGTGTAACAGTTTTTAATGAAGGTAGCTATTTGTCACAAATTATTTGTTCTGTTTAGAGGTAAAATTAGAGTTACCTCTCTAAAGGTGGAGTAGGTTTCAGTGTGCATATTGCCAGCCATAGAAATGCCAATAGAACTGTCCTTACTCGGAGAATGGGATGAAGGATGGCTCAGAAGCCTTAGATTAAGTTAGAAAGTGAAGAAAGGAACTAGTATCTCCATCTGTGCATGCTGAATGCAACTATTTTGTACTTCAGGAGAGTTGCTGACTTGTCACGGGATGTGTATTGTTCATTAGAAACCTTATGCATTCCCAGGATGCAATTTACATTGCATCCACGCTGGAATCCTCTTGTGCTCAGTAGCTGGGAGTTTATGGTGTGCAGGTTTAGCAGCTGAGGTTATGTGTGCAATATGAGACTGAGGGGGTGTGTTTTGTACAAAGTGTGGTTTATATGCACTGCTGAATTCACAGCTGGCTTTTATGCTGTGGAAATTATGGTGAAAGCACATTTTGGGGAATTTATGGCACAAAAAAGGAAGCTTGTCTCATGCTTGGACCTTTAGCACTTCAGTGTCAATACTAAAGGGCCAGCTTTTTGGATTTGGGATGGAACATGTGTTCTGTAACTCACTGGGCTCCCAAGTTCTACATTTGATTTGTCATAAACTCCATGTGTGCACTCACTTGACAGTCTCTGTTTTGAGCCGTAGCCCAGTATTAGTGAAATGCAGTCAAAGTCCTCTTGGGGAGGCTGTTTGTAAATCAATGCACTGCTTGTGCAAACCATACTACTGGTAACTGCAGAAAGGAATTCCAGAAAGATGAAAGGGGCCATCATTTAGAAGATGATATCTCCTGTGTAGCTAAAGTACTATAGTCAATTCCTTCCTTTTCTACCCCATGTATTACTCTTTACATGGGACAAAGAAGACTAATGAATAGCTCCCTTCACCTCCTGCTTTCCCAATGTAAGATATTAATTTTAAAAATCTGGTTCTTTGCAGAAGAGAAATTCTACTGTTTATAAAAATTTATCTTAGCAATGTGAAATAACATCATCCATGAATAAAAGATGTATCCAGCTCTTAATGGGAGAACAATTACTGCTGAGAGATTTCCAGTATGGTCTCTTTAGATGTGCATTTTCACTGAATGCAGCTTGCATGGGATTTGTTTTATTTTTGTGTAGCATATTGTTTCACTGGAACCCTGTAGCTGAGGTGTCACAATGACTGACATTTGCTGTTTGACCTGCAAGTGACTCCTTGAAAAGCTTCTAAATGTGTGAATGCCTGAGTTTCTCTAACTTGCAGACAAAGTGGCTTCTAATCATGTCACAGAGTTGCTCCTTTGCAATAGGGAGGAAACCTATTGAAGCCAGGGTTTTGCTATCAGTCACTTGCAGATTTTCAGAACATCTGAGAAACAATGTGGAGTACAGGTGCTTCAAAAGTAATTAGTATGTATTCAGCTAATGACTTGTCACTGCCGCTTTATTTTGGAAAAAGAAATAAAAACCCTGTTTCACATACTTTTACTTCTTAGCTCTAGTCAATCAAGAATTATAAGTAAGCACATTTGAACTCATAATGAACAAGATATGTAATTGCTTCGTTTTTAATTAGGAAAGGCACGTTGAGTGCACAAGTATAATTACAGGTTTGGGGTTTTTTTTCAATAGGCCAGCAATTACCAGGAAAAAAGGTTATTGACACACAGGAGCCTTATTTATACATGTAAATTTCCACTGATGCCAATACAAATATAAAACTATGCATCATCAGGATCCAGCTTTATCTGTAGGCAGATATGAACTTCTGAAGATGTTCTGATGGCTGCATCTGTGCTGGAAATTTCTGTGAGAGAGAGTGAGGTGTTGGGAGGATGTGAGAAACAAAACTGAATAAGGAATGCTGAAATTACTGAAAGATAAGCCACCCAAGATGTACACACTATTGGTGCAACTGCATTTTTGTTTATTTCCTGAATGACAATAAAGATGTCAAGAAGTTACAGACTCTGTAGAAAATATACACATGTGCCTGTGGTTCCAACTACTAATCAATAGCTTGGAAGAGTGTGTTAGATACAGGAATTTCCATGGCTCTTCTCTGTGACCCCCTTGCCCACTTCCACCCCCCTTTAATTTTCACTAAATTGCTGAAGAAACTTCCTTTTAATTGTGGTGTCTGTGAGAGACAGTTTTTTTCTATTGTGGAAAAAAATATAAATTAGTTTCCTGCCTCTGGAAAGCTGATAGTCTGCAGCTTAAGTCTAAGTTGTCTTAATGGGTTTTAGACTGCCAGATAGCAGCTGTTCTGCTCTATGACAACTCTGTTTTGGAAAGTCGCTGCACAAACCTAATGGAAATGGATGTAAAGTTTAGTGATTGTTAAACTATGATGCTGAGAGACAGCACCCTTGAGGTAAAGTCCTCCAAATGAGCTACAACTGCAAAACAGTTGCAGGATAAGGAAATTTGTCATCCAGCCACTAGTATCTGACTATGCTTCTGACTGGCAGAAGAGAAGATAAAAACACTTTATGGATTCCTGCAATCAGAAGCAGAATTTCCCAGTTTAGAGTGAATGTAAAGTCCTTTGTGTGTGTGTGTGTATGTTTTATCTTTTATCTTTATAAACACCTGATTCTATTGATGTGCAAAGAACCCTGCTAAAAAGGTCATGTTAAATACCTATAACCCTTGTAGTAGAGACTGACAAACTATTTGCTACAATTTATAATATTTTTTTGTTCCTTGACAGAAGATGACAGTCTTTCCTTCATTTTCCTGCTGTTTGAGAACTTCATCAAGGATATCAGAGGTGCTCCCTGCCCCTGTTGCAGTGTTGTCCTTCACTCTGTGAAGCATTATGTAAAGTTGTGATAGACTGCAAATTTCAGGAGTCTGAAGCCAAAGCCAGGGATATTTTTTACTGTTCAAGTTTATACTAAGCTTAGCTGAGTACCAATCCAGGCTTATGACCTTGAGCTGCACTGCCACTGAGATTAGCTCAGATGATTGTTAATTATCTCAGTGTTGTGCGGCCACTCATTTAAATTGGACCTGATGATCCCTTTAAACTCAGAATATTTTGTGATTGATAAAAAATATTTGGCTTGACAGGCAGATGAGATCTGCTTGCTTTGTTCAGCAGCTCGTTTTAGAGCTGAGCAGGAACTTCAGTGGGCTCAAAATTAACAACTCATAAACTGGCATATTCCAGGTGTCATAGCATGCCCTAGAATGAGAAATCAGTGTGAGGAGTTATGCATTTCAGTAGCTACACTGGTGAACTCTAATGTGAGGACCCTTTCACAAACCCCCTCTCCTTTGGACACAAGCTGGTGTGAAATCTGTTAAACTGAAGTTAGATTTCAGTGTCTCTGTTCTTTATGGAAGTGTAATCCATGATGTTACTGGGAAGATGAAAAGGAGGATATCTGGGGTTTTTGGTAAGTTTTACAGTCTTAATAGTGTTCAAAGATGACTTGCATGACACTGGGAGTTCTGTCTCTGAGACACCGCCATGATAAATAATTAAATAAGATGTTTTTGGAGCAGAATCCTTTGTAATGCAGACCCTTTAGAAAGCAATAGATCAGACTCCTGGCTGATGTTCTCCAATATTGTTCCATGGCTTGAATATAAATATATGCATATATATATTTAATATAGTCTGCGATTTTGCTCTGTATTTCTAGGAGGTTCTTCACTGAACTCTATCAAGATGATCTGGGAGCATTTCTGTAGGGCAGGTTGTTGGCTTAAAGGATCTTTCTGCCCTTCATGCTGCCCTTCAGGTTATAGAACAGTGCTTTTCCTTTTACATTTTGATGCATTTTGGGTTTTTTTTTCTGAGAAGAGGTCTAAGAAATTGGGTGCTTTATCTCAAATTGAAACTATCCTAGATGAAATTTCAACACTTACTTTTATATGCTCTACATACTTTGATATGTTTCTGACTATGAAATCAAATGCATCATCTCAACAAAACAGCTTATTTTTACTGCTGTTTCACTCTGCAATGATCTCCTGTAATATGTTTAACTTCCCAGTAGCAATTCAGATCAGTTAATATGCTACAAATGTAGAACTTGTATTAAATCTGCGAAATGACTTCTCCCCCAAAAATCACAGAATCACAGAATAAGGTGAGTTGGAAGGGATCCACAAGCATAATCAAGTCCAACTCCTGACTCTGCGCAGCACCATTCCTAAGAGTCACACCAAGTGCTTGAGAGCATTGTGCAAATATTTCTTTAACTCTGTCAGGCTTGGTGCTGTGACTGCTGCCTTGGGTACCACTGCACTGTTCCAGTGCCCAGCCACCCTCTGGGTGAAAAACCTTTTCCTAATCCCCAGCCTAAACCTCCTTTGACACAACTCCAGGCCATTCCCTCAGGTCCTGTCACTGGTCAGAGAGATCAGTGTCTGCCCCTCTGCTTTCCCTCACAGGGAGTTTTAATGAAGTCTCCCCTCAGTCTCCTCTAGGTTGAATAGACCAAGTGACCTCACCTGCTCTTCACACGGCTTCCCCTCAAGGCCCTTTCACATCCTCCTGGTCTCCTTTGGACACTCTCTAGCAGGTTTGTATCTGTTTTCTATTACAGTGCCCAAAACTGCCTCAGCACTCGAGGTGAGGCCACCCCAGAGCACAGCAGGACAATCCCCTCCCTTGCACTGCTGGCCATACTGTGCCTGATGCACCTAGGACAGGGTTGGCTCTCCTGGCTGCCAGGGCACTGCTGGCTCATGTTCAGCTTGTCATTGACCAGGACCCCTCGGTCCCTTTCCATGGCACAGCTCTCCAGCCTCTCATTCACAGTCTGTCCATACATGCAGAATCTGGCACTTCACCTTGTTGAACTTCCTATGGTTGGTGATTGCCCAGTCCTCTCATTTGTCGAGGTCTCTCTGCAGGCCCTCCCTGGGCTCAAGGGAATCAACATCTCCTCCTAGTTTTGTACCATGCATGAACTTGTTCAGTATCCCTTCCAGTCTGGCATTAAAATTATTTTTGGAGATGTTGAAGAACACAGGGACAAGGATGGAGCCCTCTGCAACATCACCAGTGATAGCTCAAATGTCTGATGTCCCCACATTCACTGTCACCCTTTACACCCAACCTGTGAGCCAGTTGCTCATCCATCATATGATGTGTTTATCCATCTCATGGAAGAAATTCTGCTAAAATCTTTTAAACATAATCTAGTGAAGGAATTTAACAGCTTTAGAAAGTTTTAAGGAAATTCTACAGAACTACAAAGCATTTACTAGAAGTTTCTTCATTGAACTTCTTAGGTGAGCAGGTCAAGCTTTAGATGCAAGAGGCACAGCTTGAGGAGAACACAGCCTGGTGGTACAGCAGCTGAACTGAACTTTTCCCAGACCTCTTCTACAGCATAATTGTCCCATCTAGGGCTGCCATCACTATCCCTCACATGTCTGCTGGAACATCCCTCTGCCTCTCACTCTCCCACTCCACCAGGTAGGTAGGAGAAGTGCAGGCTTGCTCTCATTGTGCTGTTCCCCAGGCAGTGTTTTAGGGTTCTTCATAGACAGACTGCAGTGTCATACTTTTGGGGACTGCTGCTTCCATGGAAACGACACCATTTTTGTGGTCTTGCTCTGAGGAAGCTGCTTTATGAAACATGATTAAAAGAATACACTTACTTAAAAGCATAGATTTACAGCACTAAAGCTGTTAAAAAGGAGAAAACTATAGAATTCATCAAGATTATATTTAATAAGGATTCCTCTCAGCTTGTAAGGCTGTTGTGTCCTGAGGAAAGGAGAACTATACCCTTTCTGCTTCTTTTCTGCCTAAAAAGTTGTACGTAGAAAGTCTCACTGGATCATCTGCCACTGTTTAGTCCCAGATAAAAAGGCTTCACTTCTCTCTCCTTTCTCTGCCTGCACTTCCTGAGTCTTGCACCAGAACATTGTTTGGTATTGCTGGGGTTTGTTTTCTTTTCCTTCTCACGGTCCTTTGAAATATATATGCCTTAATTTGTATCTTTCCAGCTACAGCTTGGTAACTGCTTAAGATTTTTCTCCTATTTTTAAGGTATTTTCAGATATGGCAGTAAGATTTTTAAAGGTTGTGTTCAAGTCTTTGTTTATTACATGCATTTCTTAGGCACTGCTGAAACTTTTTTTTTTTCTGCAATATGTCTGTATAAATTACATTTGGGATTTTCAGTTAATGAGGAGGAAAAATCCCAACCCTCTCCATTTTAGGGAACTCTCAGAAGACTTGTCATATGGGGTGGTGTCTTATTCTAGGGTGCTCATGGATTTGCTTCATGAAGGAGAAACACCCCACACTGACAAGCCTGGCTCCCAACATCAAGCTGAAGACATAGAACAAAAACCAGGAGATGGGTAATAATTAGAAGACCAAAAGCTATGCATGTCTAATATTTACATGGTCATGAATGCAAAATAAAGTGGGAATTAACACAGTCCTAAGACTGCTGGAACATGGAGGAACAGTACCAACACAGCTTTCCAGGTTTCCTGATTCTCCCAGTGCACTGAATCCTTTCAGTGCAAAGCCAGACTACTTAACCAAGATCCCCCAAATCCCAACTATGCTGGCAAAGAATGCAAAGGATGGAGTTTATCCATACCATAGTGAAAGGACCAAGAGCAATGGGCAAAATTATGAGTAGGATCATCTTTTCAAGCCTGGAAAGTTTGCTTGGCAGTAGCATCAGTGACAGTCAGCAGCTGACTGACACTTGTGCAAACTTGCATTGCTTCCTATTTGAATATGGAAGAATTTCTCTACATTTTTAGTAGCACTACTTAGCAGATCATCATGAATGAAGAAGGAGTATTTTTATCATCATCTTGGCTTGACTGAAATTTTGGGTGAATAGAAAATGTATGATATTTCTTCAGTTCACTTTCCTATGATTCATTTATTTAGCTGCTATATATTTTTTTTTCCTAGATGCCTGTTGTGAAATTCTGGATGTGTGACATCCACAAGACTTGCTGCTGTAATAATTAGCATGAAATGATGCCGAAAATTTTTAGGATAACTGAATTATCAATATCTATTTCCTTACAGAGAGACTTCAGTTTTAGTTAGTGTCGATTAATCCAAATAAGGCTGTAAAGGCAGAGGAAATAAAATGTGCATATTAATGATTTATTTTAAAATCAGAAACGTCTATGTTTTCTGAATATAAAACTGGATGGCAGAGAAAAGAAAGAAACTTTCTTTTTTCAGCGTTGGCCAGACTGAACCACACAGAAATTTTTCAGAAGGCTGGGATCTCTTAGTTTGCTTTTAGCGTCTGTGGTGTTCTATAAACCTTCCAGGCACACAGAGGACACTCACTGCTCCCTCACTGGAAGTTTTATAATCCTAGATTACTATGACAGACAAGGATTTAGACTACTATGACAGGCAAGGATTAAGAAATTAGTTTGGCAGAATGATCTTTATGCATCGTTGCTAACCTCACTTGAGAAAACACAGAAGCATATGAACTTCGAAGTCTACTTTCATTTTAGTGCCAAAGGATTTAAACATTTTTCTGGAGAGTGTTGTAGAGTTCTGGCTCAGGAAAGAAGCCTCAGTGATGGTGCCTTGTAAGAAAAGAGAAAGAAGCTTGTTGAACATGGTTTGGTGGTGGAGATTGTTGTTGTTGTTGTGTCTTTTTTATAATCTTCTGCTTCCAAGGATTCCATTGGTTCATTCAACCTTCCATCTGTACACTGCTAGGCAGGGGGGATTTGCATAAACGTAGACGTGAGAGGAAGGAAAAGACAGATTTGATTCTCCCACACGGAGTGATAAGCTCTACCCTAAGGGAATGCTCACCCCTGCCCAGGTGCTGTGCAAAAGGATGGAAGGCAAGATGTTGATGTGTTTGTGGAGTGGAGGTGGTGGTACTTGAGTTGGTGGTCTGGTTATTAACACCTGCCTCTAAGTAGCTGCCGACCTTCCAATGTGTTGTTCACTGGCAAAGCTGTCGCTGGTGGGCGAGTCTGGAAGTGCCTCTGCAGCTTGCTGTTGAGTAGGAGGGATATGGGAGCACAAATGGACTTTGTTCCCAAAATGCAGAGATTTAAGGAAGTGGGTGGGACGCTGCTTAGTGGCAGATGTGGCCATCTGCTTAGGGCGCAAGTGAATTTTCAACTGTTGCAGCAAAATAAGCGATTACCACAGTTTAAAAAAACCCCGCACAGTATTATTTTACTCTCAGTTTTCTTCCAAACAAATTATTTTGTGATTATCTCAGTTACACATTGAAAATATTTTTCAGCAACCTGTAGAAAACACAAGTTCTGTTTGGGAAAAAAATGAGCTGCAAAAAAGTAGAGGCCCGGTAAAATGCAGACATCCTGGAATGAACAAGAGAGGAAAAAACCCCCACCCAAACAAATCTATCAGGAGGGAAATGTAGAACACTGTAAATAATCTCTGACAAATACCACTGTAATAGAATAAAATTATCCTGACTCCATCCACTAATCCATATTTATTCATGTAACAAATAGAGTACAGAAATGTAAATTTAATTTGTATCTTGTTGCCTGAATGTATATGAAAAGGCTGCTAAATTTGCTTATATAAAAATTCCAATATTTTATACATTTTCATCAGAAGTAATAAATAGTATTACCTCTCTATTTTCTTTTAGTGTACAGAAACAAAATTATCTTTAGATACATTCCTATTTAAAGTTTTGAAGAAGTACAGATCTTCAAAGTGAATTATAGTTTCTGTTCAAACCATGGGATAAAGAATCAAATATCAATACAAGCTGAATGGATTTCATAGACAAATGCTACTGTTTAGTCTAAAGATCATTGTATCATTCCCATGTGTGTAGCTGAAAAAATGCCGTTTTCCCTGGACATGCTATTTTCTGCAACCCTGCAGAGGTGGATCACACTGAACACATTTACTTGCTCATGTCAGGCTTCCCTTCATAATGAGCAGAGTTTCTCCTCTGATTAATTGTCTACAAATCACCCCAAGAAGATGAAATAGCCAGTTTCAGAGAAAATTACTACCACTACATTCAGCTCCTGGTATTCAGTCAGATAATTACTGATGTTTGTCATTAAAATTGGGAAAATGTATGTTCCTTTTGACTCTAGTTTTCATATTTTTGTGTCTCACTTAGATTGAAATGTCAGATAGCTGCAAATGGTTTTGTACTAATAATTAATTAAACCATGAAGAAGCCAGCCAAAGCTATGTAGTCTTTTCAGTAAAAGCAATTGTTTATTCCAGCTGTGTTCTCCAGATCAGGCTTTCAAAATTAGTATTGGAATTCTTTATTCCAGATTGCCATATATTTAATTGTTTTTCATTATTCCTCATTTCTGCTCTTTTATTTTGCCTTTCTCTTTGTTCCAATTATTTTTCATGTCAGTACTTTCTACTTTCCAAATTGTTTAATGCAAGCGAAATTATCCAAATCACATAAAGATGTTGAACTTCAAATTAAGTCAGATAATTTATCCATTGCGAATTTTTGTCATATAACTTAAAATGTTTGAGCAGAAAGAGTCACAGATTAAACCACAAATTTCAGTCCTAGTTTCATTAATATATAGATACTAGAAATAAAATACCAATTTATGTAGCATATAGACTGGAGTTGACATACTTTGTGACTGATCAGGCCCTGGATCAAAAAGGCTGACCAAACTGGTTTGTGATTTGAGCTAAACTCAATCTCACAGAAATGTACCAGAAAATGTAAGGGATCAGCAGATACCACAGGAATGAGGATTGTGGGAAATCTCTTTCCAGTAATCTGAACAGAATTGCTGCCTATGAAGCTTATCAGGGTGAGGTAAAAAGGCAGTATTATACAGCAACAGTCTTTGGATTTTGACCTAGACATACTGGGCCACATAAACATTAGATTTGCAATTTATCTGCCCTACCCAAGGTAGCTGAAATTGGGATGCCTACATCCATGTTCATTAGTTTCTATCTCTTGTTTTGTTGTTGAAAAGAGATTGCCACTTCTTCATGGCTGATTCTATCCCAAGATAGAGGTGTCTGAAACCTGCTGGATGAGATGTGGTTATAATTTTTCATGCCTCAGGTTTCGGATATTTAACTTAAAAGTGAAGCCCTTTTGAGCTGTCAGAGGGGAAGACAGGCAGTCCTGCTTAAAATGTTAGATCTCTGTAAGACAACTCGCACAGGGCAGCCAAATGTGAGAGGAATTGCTTCAGGTTTGAATATGATGTAGTAAGGAGCACAGATAACACTGATATCTAGAAAATCAAGAGAATTTTATAGCTGGAACCTGAAAACTGAACCTATGCATTGTTACCTGGGAACGACCAAATTTTTCACGTTCAGTTTCGTTTTGGCTACTGTGCTTCATGTGCGGGTAGGTAGAAATAATCTTTCATTTCTGCTGCTGCTGGTACTTTCATCATCTTTGTCCTTCTGCAAGGAAAACAAGCAACCACTTTTTGTCATGTTTATTATGCTTCTAGTGTTTCTTCTATCTGTGTACTATCATACACAAAAAGCTGAGAGGCATCAGATAAAGTAGTCTGCAGAGATTATCTCCATTCAAAGAAAACATGCAGGGTCTGATTCCAACATCCTCTTTTTGCAGTCCCTCCACTGACTGTCCTCTAAAATAAATAAATCACGCAAAATTATGAAGAATGAAAATGCCTGTCTCATCATGCTTCAGCTTGATTAGTCAGTTAAAACAGTGAACGGGAGAAATTTTTTTATGATGTGTTTTGTTAAAATGATTAAGAGGGAAACACCTGATGTGCAGGTAAAGATGCTTTGAGCTTCCCTACCACAAACGTATGCACATATCCATGCTTTGCTAACCTGTATGGATTAAATGAAGACTTGTAAAATGTAGGCACAGAACTGAGGCTTTTAAAGTTTGTACACAGATACTTTTGAGAACAGTAGAAGATCGGTTGGGAATTTAGCATGAGCTATTGATTTCTAGAGTGCTTTTTGTCTTAATATAGAGCTCTTACCTGAGATCAGGGAGTATGTGACAATACAACTAACTGAATTGCTCAAGTCCCATTCAATTATTTTACTGCATTTTATCATAATAGCATTGGTTATTAAAAGTCTATTATGCACCCAATGTGACATGGCCAACTGGTAATCATTACTAAGACCATGGGTTCAGACCCCCAGCTTTGAATGTTTTGTTTGGCCGTTTTTTGAGTTGCAAGTTGTCACTGTGCAGAATTATTTCTGCCAGTGTGATACAGATCAAATGATAGACACGTCCTAAATCTCATTCCATTCACAAATGGAGCTGAGCTATGGATGTTATTGGTTCCTAATCTGTGAGACATGGAGGAGATGACAAAGAGGCAGCAGAGACTAAAGAAAAAGGTATATTACAGGAATTTTTCAGCTGTTGTAATTACAGATTACAGCCGAGACCAGTTAACTTTTTAAGGATGAAAAAACTGGGGGAGATCTGTTAATCTTTGCTCCAAGGGCTCCTCTCTGCCTTTACAGCCCTATGAAGGCTACAGAAAGTATTGGAGAACCCCAAGTTCCAAGGTGCATAAATTGGTTTTATTATTTGGACCTTGGCTGAACTACAGAGAGTCAGACCAACTGCTGAAATCATCTGGATCCTTAGCTGACACAATTTGTCATTTATAGATGAGTATGATGAAGAGGAACTCAGGCTGATTTTAGGCTTTTGGATGTACTTGTAAACACAAGCATGGGATGAATTTGAGTTTTCTGTTGATTCACAAAGCCAGCAAATTGAGCCTTATTGAGACAAATTATTACTTTTTCGTATTGCTGTAGTCATGTTCTCAGTAGGAGCAGGTAAGATCTGATGTGCAGTCTAACTTAGTTAAGCTTACTTCTCAGAGCTAGTTCATCTATTGGTGGCAAATAGAACTTTTCCTGCTTTGACATGCTTCAAAATACATTTTTCATATAGTCTCCCTTAGCTGAAGACATGCAGAAAAAGAGAATTGAGATGGAAAGCATTTACCTTCCTTCTCTTTGTCACTGGCTGCAAGATAGGATCCTGCAGCAGCTGCCTCATCATTGGAACATTTGTTTCCCATTGAGATTTCTATTGACCTCCACCAAAGCTTTGTTTAGGAGGAGAGAATTGAGCTCTCAGTGCTTTGTTTGGTTCCACCATAAGGGACAGGTTCTGCAAGCAAAGCAGACTGCTTAGGTCTCAGACCTGAGCAGGAAAGACATTAATGCCAGCACACTGCCAAAAGCTAAAAGCAATGGGATTGTCTATGCTTTGGAACGGTCTCATTTGGTGAATTTACTGCAAGGTCTCACTGTTTATTTTGTTTTCCTTTCTTGTGGTGTTGTAGCACTTTATTTCTCTGTCCAGCTTTCCTTCTCACAGTCCAATTCCTTTGTGAGGATCAGACAACTGCTGTCAGATTTCTCACCTTCTGCAGCTGATTTTTTTATTCATTTAGGAACAGGTTTTGAGCAAGGCTGTGTGGTCCAATGGTGGAAAACAGGCTTTGCTGTTGTAAGCCTTTGTGATAGGGTTGAGAAGGGTTAGATTGTGACTGACTTGGTTTCACATGGCCCCATTACTTTTGTTTGCTTTGCAGTAGTTAAAACTTTTGTTGTCTTGCCGTGATGTCAGTGTGCTTTATGGGTAAAATATTTTGAATCTGGGCTCCAGGTTCTGGATTTAGAGCCTCTGGCTAAAACGAGCTTCAGAGGCAGTGAGAAATGCTTTTATTTACACTCCTAGATGATGAATCACGACTGTGATTCCCATCCTTGAAGCAAATCTGCCCTTCCTCCTCCTTGTCCCATCCCACACGCTCTCCAGGGTCCCACAAAGAGAGCACTGCCGGTGTAAGGGAAAGGTGAAGCTGGCAATGGCGGGATGGAAAGGCTCCAGGCTGGAAAAATACAAAGGCTTTGGTAACAGCCTGAAGAAATTGAGTAAGGAGATTGACAGTGTGATCCCTAGTTTGACGTTTTCCGCAGAGATCAGTGAGTGATGCTGGAGTTTTCGCTCCATGTGCACATCTCCCCTCACTCAGTTAACACCACCAGTGGGGACTGCGCTGTGCCGTGTGACACAGGTAGCTCCCAGAGGGAAAGCAAGAGTGCTTTACACCTCCTACGCCCTATGGCGTATGGCAGGGTAATTTGTGGCTTTAATTGCTGAGGAGCTCCAGGGACTGTGAGAAGGCATCAAAACTGCGCTGCCCGCAGCGCTCCCGAGGGACCCGGGAGCTTGGGAGTGGCCAGGGTGGGTGGATGCTGCGCTAAATGTGTCAACAAACTTTCACAAGGAATAAAATTAGTAGGAGACAAGTGAATGTGATGCACTGGAAAAGTGCCACTGTGGCTTTTTTCATGGGGACGTAATGCCTCAGAAATGTCCCTGCTTTCTCTGGAGCGAAAAAAGCGAAGTAGCTGGTGAATCAGGGGATGAACCAAACAAAATTATTGAGTACACTGGAAGCTGAAGTAAAGTAAATTTACTTAATTAAAGTAAGTACAATTTATTTAAAGTAAATAAATTCTCACATGGGAAACATTCTCATGGATTAACAACTTGTTAGGAAGGAACGTTTGTTGCTGTTCTTCTGACTTTTGTGTTTTTCTGCTGTTCATCTTTCTCCAGCAATGGTTAGAAGTAGATAATGGGGTGAATGATCAAATTTTGGGTCTAATGTAACTTATCCATTCTTTTGATTTTGGTAGCTGCACCATTTAAAAACTTCTCATTTGAAATCTTGTCTTATTTTCATCAAAGTGTGATAATTCTATTTTCTGGAAATATTTTTGCCTCAATTGAAGTATTTGGTGTAGAGAAAAAGCTGATTATTATCTTAAATTGAGTGTGATAGGAATCAAAAGCTTAACTTTTATTAAGGAATGCTCTTTTGCTGAGAGACTAATTAAGAAATGAAACTTTTACTGTAGAAACTGAGAATATATGGTGGCAATAATGATTAATATGTCAGTAGGAACACCACAGTGAAGTAGAAATAATTTAAGATTAAGACATTTCAGGCACAGTTAATGATTTTCATTCACTGGAAATTTTTTTCCAAGAATCATTGTAACTTTTTGAGGGTAATTTAAAATAATCTAATGATCTAAATGGTTTACAATCCTGAGGTTTAGCATACATTACCACTACTGCTTGAAGAGCTTTTCAGAGATGCTGTCAGCTCTGGTTTGAATGTTATTTCAGTACAAGGCAAATTTCTAATCCCTATTGTTAAGAAATTACTGTTGCATTTTTTAAATACCTTGTTAAAGATTTTAGAAGAGGTAAGGAAGTAATCTAAGCTTTCTTGTTTGCCCCCAGAGAGGTTGTAGAAACGTCTAACCCAGCTGAAGGGACTAATGAATTAAAAGTGTAAGACCTGAATATGCAGTGTGGGTGGATGCCTGGTATTCCTGCTGGTGGTAATCCCTGCAGGAACTAATTTATCCTGAAAGTGGCAGGTAGCTAAGGAAGCTGCCTTTGACTAGAATTTGTTTCAAGAACTCACTTTTGCTTCCCTTTTATGCATCCTGCCAAATGCTAAAATGGAGTTTGAGAAGTATCAATAGGACCCCACTAACTTGAAAGCTCTGTCTGTACAAACAGCGGGGTTGTTGGTGAAGTGCCACAGTATTTGCAATGTGAAATATAAGGCAACCTTAAAGCTGACTGTACTGAACTTACTGCTGAGTATTTACTGAGCAAATTGAGTGCTGCCGCTGCAAGATGAGCTGGCGTAACTGATCTTGACTGAGGTTCAATTTATCTGAGCGGTGCTACCCTGTTAGGAGCACAGTTTTGAGGACAAGTTGTGGAGGTGGATTGCTGCGCTGTCACGATGAGCTTGATGTGCTGTCAGAATTCATCCAGACTTGGCTGTTAGTCAGCATTTTAAACCTAGTGCTGAGATCCACATGTCCTCACACAGGCTGGTGTTTCCTCTGCCCCTCTCATGAGGTCCCTGCAAAGCACCAGTCCCATGAACAGAAGCAATTTTAGGCCCCAAACCAACAAAACTTCACCTGCAAAGAAGAGCTGTGCAGCCTGTTTTCTAAAAAAAATATGGCAAATGTCCCCTCTTGCTCAAATTTGAGAAATCGTAGGTGTCATCAGTACCCCTGCACTGGAGCTATGCTGAATGTAAAAAGGGGCATCAAGGGGATCTCCTCAGTACTGACTGGTGCTGAACATTTGTCAGGTCACAGCAGACATTTCTAAAATCCAAGTCATCTGTCTGTATGAAGAGTGGACACTAACCCTGAATTTAAAAAAATAGTTTTAAATAAAGAAAGTAGAGGTTTTTTTGATATAGGCTTCAAGTTGTCCATGTTATTTCTATTTCAATTCAGGTTTTCAAGTCCTACTTCCTTGGATACATGTTTTTAGCTTTTCCAAACTAGCTGAGCAAACCCTTAGGGTTGAAGTATGTAGCACAGAGAGGTGACATATTTCTTAGATAACACGGCAGTGCAACTTTCTTAATATATACTGAAATGATTAATGTCTTCTATCAAACACAGCAGTAGTAGCTGGAATTGTTCACCCTTCTCCATTTCTTCATATCATGTGGAGAAGAACCTGATCTAGAGGGATTATATCCATGCATTCATTTTCTTTTTTTTCACTTCATGAACTAAAAATGACAGTAGTTGATGGCTGGATGAGGTAAACATTTAGGATCACTGTTGGATTACTGAGGAAAGCATTTTGAGGAGTTGATGTCACATATGTCAAATTTCCTCTGTCTCTTTTGGCTCTTTGGGACAGACTAGAAGAGCAGCTAAGATAGGACAGTGTCTTAGGGAGGAGCTTTTTAAAGGGAGCAAGTTCAAGGCTTGAAGCAGATGTCTCTGTGTATTCAAGCTGTGCTGTGGCATAGGAGCACACAGGCTCTGTCTGTACCTCTGACACAGGGGTAGAATTAGAACAAAAGCCTTTAAGGCATCTGTAATTGACCCAGAGATAGAATCAGGTTCTTTGGTTTTCTTTCTCAGAGCAAGATTGGAAAGACCTTCTGGCTGGATCTTTTTGGATGCAGATGGAAGTGAAATGGGAATAGTGTAGCATCCTGTTGTGGAGAACCAGTGGAGAGCACCAGCCTCTCTAAGCCAAGGGGATGATCACTTGGAGCAGGTTGTTTCTTCTGTGCTTAGTCACTTTGCAGACACCGAAACATCAAATTATTTGATATTGACCTTCATTCATATTTTCACAATCAGTTTTTTACCAACACAAAGAGCTGGTTTTATGAATTACACATACCTCTTTTCTGTGTGTATCTTGTGCTGCCATTTTCAAACCGTGAACCCAGATCTGCTGGCTTTCCTTCACAGCCCTGCAATGCTGTGACTATTTGGTGAAATATCAGTGCTTCAAACATAATATGCTTTTGTCCTAAACTGAGCCAGTTCTCTCCCATTTTATGTAACCTTTAGGGCTGCTGTTCTGGTGAGAACCCTACTTACACTGTTAAACAGCACAAATGTCTGCTTACAAGACCTGTTGCCCCACATTTTCATGTAATATCAGCTGGCAGGCACTAACTACTGTAGCTGTCTTGTGAGGGCTGTGGTGACAAAGATAAACCTCAGGCTAATTTTCTGAACAGAATCAGTCAGCTTGAGTGAGTCTTCTTGTTTGGAAATTAGATAATGATGATCTCAGCTGTAGCATTTTAAATTATGGAGTAAATAAAGAGCTGGATGCTTCCTCATTTAGTTAGCTGTTAATTATCATCTCCAGTGGCAGTGACTGGATATGTTGATGTTTATGATGGATATAGAGGTTGTTCCAAAATTTCTTTAGGCAACAGTCTGGAAAATCTACATTTGCTTACACCGTGTTGAATAACATCTGGGTTTCTGTCATTCTTGACAATAGGCACCAACTATATTTTATAATGACATGAATTTCCCAGGGAGACTAGTTATTGATCCATAAATTGCAACATCTTTTTTTTTGTGTGTGTGTCTTCAGAATTAGAGGTTTTCTATGTTAAAAATAAGGAGGTGTGCTTGGAAGAAGTCAACAGCTGGGTAGACAGGATCCACACAGAAAGGTGGAAGGCTTCAAACTGGTCTCACTGCATGTATTGAGCAATGCTCAAATGGTTTAAATTAGCAGTTCTGAGCTTCTTGGTGTTTGTGCTTGTGACTGATAACATCAAGGATCTCCGTCTGAAACCTCTCTGGGTCTTGGGCAAAACTTCTCCAAATATACAAACTTTTCTGAACTACTGACTAAGTGAAATCAAAGTTTCATGGGAGTAGATTTGTAACCATAATCCAAAATGTGACTCCCAGAATGGGAATGCTGAGAAATTGAGAGAGGCAGACTGAAGTCCCATTCACTGAGGGACCACATTGCTCCAGACCTTGGTGTTCAGAACTCACATAGGCTTTGCCGTGAGCCAGGTGGAGTTTCAAACCCCAGCCTCCTGATGAGATCCGTCAGAAAGCATCAGGAGAAAGCACAAATTCTGCGTAGGGCTATGACAAAAGACTTCCTGTACCTGGCTATAATTGTGTGGCAAGCCTGGGCTGCAGGTTGTCATAACTAGGGCATTTTGCAACATAATTTTGTCAGGAAACATAGTTTGCAGTAAATAAGTCACCAACTTTTGGGGCTTAAAATAGGTAATTTAATCCTATTAAACTTCTTTTCCTCATTTACAGCAGCTCTAGCAGCAAGCAGAAGAGTTATTCTGTGCCATTAGAGTTTTCCTGATGCAGCCTTTGCCAAAGACTACATGGGCGCTGTCATTAAGGCTTCCTGAGAGACTGCTTTGAGCAGCAGAAAATGTGCTATATTTTCTGGATGTCCTCATAAGGCTGAATGTGAAATCAGACTTAGTGTCTCAAAGCAAAGGATGCATTTAATGAGCCAATAAATAACCAGACATCAGACATGATGGTTAAACTATGACTATGGAGAAATATAGATCATGTACTTTTCAAATAATCACTGAGGTTGGAAAAGACCTTTGAGATCTTTGAGTGATCTCACCCACTTCCCTGGGCTACCCACTTTTCTACATACTACTATAGAAAGTTTATTCTGCTGCATTTTCCCTCTGGACTGATTGCAGACAAGGTATTAAATGAAAATGAGCAAACGTTGCTTTTTAGTTTTGATCACCTAAAAGGTTCCTCCTGAGAAGTCTTGACTTTCACCTCAGTAACTCCTTCTGTATATCATCTGTAGGGTACTCTACAGTAAAATATAAATTAAATTATGTTCCACTTACAATATATATTTTCCTTTCAACTATTTTTTTAATTACCCAGGTAATTTTTTTTCCAAAGGTGAAGTCCTGCAGCCAAACACATTAAAAAGTCCCTGCATGTCTGAAAGTGCTATTTTTTAATGCCCTTTTTTTTTTTTTTTTCCCATGCAGGCTGTTGGAGGGCTCTGAAATGTGTTTTAAAAGACTTAAGAGAGACTTTGAGCTCAAAATCCAGCCTGCAATGCGAAAAAAAAAGTTTTAATTGGCCCCACTGTAATGGTCAGTGAATGAGGCATCATCTCTAGGTTAAGAGGGAAATTAAGCTTCATTTTGTAGGTTGTTTCATTTCAGCAGTTGCAGCTTCCAGAAGAGTTTCCTTTTTCATCTGTGTCTGAATTGAAGCTTATGTGATGGGCCATTGTTAATAACTAGAGGGGAGGCAGTCTCATGTGGATAGGTCAGGGAAGCATTTTTTAGGTCTGGATAGCTTTTTAAATTTTTTGCTGCCTTTTAGAAGTGGATTGACTTGCTGTGGATTGACTTCGTCTATGGCTGTGGTGGCACCAAATATCCGAAAAATTTGGTTTGACTCTCTGAAAAGCTGTAATGCCTTTGCTGGCCTGGCTCTTTCTTGAGGTGTAACATTTCACATTGGAGGGGATTGTTGTGGCAGACTGTCCCTTTGAAGTGATTCTAGGAATGATCTACAAGTAAGGGAGAACTGCAAATTCAGGGAATTTTATCTCAAAATGAAGTCTGGGCTAGCCATGCACTTTGTAATGAACACTCCTATTATCCCTGGTCCAATGGCCCGAGACTTATCTAGAATACCTGGCTTTGAGAAGGAGATTGCTTTATAACAGCTACAAGGCAAAGCAAATTCTAAGCATTCCACTTGATTAAAATTACATAAGCAATGGCACTGAAGAGGTACCAGTTCTGCTACCATATTTATTTTCCCTATTGCATCTGCAGGCACAGTGTAAGACCTGTTTCTGTGATACTGTGTTGTTCAACTGCTTTCTCAATAGAGCTTACGGTTAAAGGGATTCAAGGCTACCTAGGATTTTAAAAGCAGCTGGGACCATGCTGGACCCAAAAGCAGTGACCATCCTTTTCTCTCCTTCTTCCTTTCTCTCTCTCTCTCTCTCTCTCTATCTTCCTTCTTACTTCTCATAATATATAGTGAGCCAGAGTAAATAATTCCAGTTAATGCCTTCATAAGGGCCTTGTTGTGTCTGCATAACTACAAGTCAGCTAAGTTTAAGTTTGACTTAGCGAAGCTTGTGAATTGCTCTGCTTTATCTGGATGAGTAAAGTTTGCTAAGTTAGTGCTTTGGGAAGTACTTTATTTGCCTGGGTGTTGTTTTAAAATTTGCCTAGTACCCCATTCTACCTTAACAAGCTTTTGCTTACAACTTTAGAACATTATTCAGCCTCCTTATAATTTGGTTGTTTCTCCTGTGTGTGGCCCAGAGTGATTCTAATTACTCTATTAAAGTTGCTGGGCAAGCTGGGGCTTAACACCCTGGAGGCTGCCTTTTAGGTCAGTACAGAAAGGATTTGGTGGTGGCACTGGAAGTAAGCAAACTGGAGAGGAATAGCATAGCTGTCAAACCCAGTTCCAGGGCTGACGGGATGAGTTTGCCTTCCCACAGCAAACATTGATCTGTAGCCTAATCATGCATGAAAGACAGATCCTGAGCAGTGCTTAGGTACATGTCAAGCATCACCTGGGTATTGTTTGTTTTGGTTTCTTTTGGTGAATGCACAAAAACATCTCCAAATGGCTTGGAGATGGAAAGAACTTTCAAAAACAATTTATTGGGTATTCACAAACAGTTAAAAGTGTGAAAAGCACTAAAAAATCCTCAAGCAGTGGCCATTATCAAGTTTCTGCAGCTTGATATAAGGAGTAGTAAAGATGCCATCCAGAGTTCCCTGTGCTGGGACTTTTCATTTGTTTGGATACAGTTCACTTGTTTGCAGTTCTGTTCTTGGAGTAAAGACTAGAGGGGTTTATATTGACATCAGCCTTCTGATGCCTTTAGCCCAGACCATGATATTAGGCCCTATTTATTTTAGAATAAGTGTGAAAGGACATGGCTATTACAGATATTAGCACTGCATAATCTGTCTTGCAACTACATCCTTACAAGTTTGTGACCAGGAAACTGAAGCCTCTGGTGGTGAGTATGTGCATACCTCTACAGATTTCAGCTTGAATTGTACTGGCACTTTTAGTAGATCTAGTTTGAAGAGGAAAAAAAAAAAAAAAATCAGTAGGTTTTCTTCCCCATATCACATACGATCTCTGTTGCTTTTCAGACTGTTCAGTTCACAAAATTATTTCTAGGTGCAGGAAAACTTCCAAATTTACTTAATGGAATTGCTCCATGGCAGTGATGCGGATGATTCTATGATTCTGTTTCCCAAAGAGATGTTATTTGGAAAAAAATCAGAGCAAGTGGATTTAGTGTTTGTAAGTATCTGTAGAGAGGTGAAAGAGAAAATAGTGAATGATGTTGTAATTTACTGAAGAAGTGCAAAGAAAGATGAGTGGAGGGAAGACAATTACTTGTGGGGTAGTTTCAGTATGGGCATGTATTCAGTATTTTGAGTACTTTGTAAGATGGAGAGAGCTTTAACCAGAAGGGCAGGGAAAAATACCATAGGATGGTAAAAATTGTGGGAATATCTTATTGCTGCCTGTCAAGCTTTCTGACTTGAATATGTGCCTTCCCAAGCAACCTTGAAACCCTGTAGTTCCAAAAAACCACAAAGGGAGCAGCTATGCATCTGGAAATGAGGTGTCTGGGTTTAGCTTAATGAGGATAATTAGTGTTGGACAACTGTCTATGGTCATGAATAGAAAGTAGAGCATCCTTGAAGTAAATATTTGGAGGAAAAAAAATTGTCACTCTGTGGAAGTTTGGGTGTGAAACTGGAATCCAGATTGGTCTCTGTACTTCTGGTGATCCAGATAAAAGCACCACCAGCAGCCTTTTTAGCAGAATTAAAAATGAGAAGTGTGATCAAAGCTAAATATGTGGGTTTCATTGAGCAGGTGTGTACTGCTTCTCTTCTGGCATGTAATTATGTTCTGATTTTCGTGATTCTTTTCATTTAAAACCAGTCCATGATTTAGGACTTCGAGCACTACCAGTTTTGTTCTTCAGAGGAGAAATTCGAACAAGCAGTACAGAAGAAAGAGATTAAAAACCAATGTTTTATGCACTTGCATGTAAGATAACATAGAAATTATGATAAAGTACTTCTCCAAGATATCCAATTTTGAATTAATTCCAAGGCCTTTGGGGGGAAGAAAAAATCCACAGGAAACAAACTGCTGATCTGAAAGCAAGGTATGGTTATTAAATGTCTGTTCTGCCTCCTCCACGGGGAGGGGAATATGTTTAGAAAAAGGAGATATTAGGTGAACAAGAAGCATTTAAAATACTTTGACTGATGCAGCAAAGTCATGGTGGAGACAATAACTGCAGGTACTCAGTGGTGCTTTCCATGATGCTCTGGAGTGGGTACAGAAAGAAATCAGGAAATTGGTTTATGAATAAGGCTTGCAAGAAAAGCTTTGAGATGCTTGGAGATTTTAATTTAATGAGGATGGTGTAAAATTTTGGAAGGGCTGCTTTTTTTTATATGCAGTATGTTGGAGTGACATGATCTATTTTTGCCCTACCTTCAGCAAATGACAGACAGCACTGAAGCTGTGGCTGTCTGGGATTTTCAGCTACAGATGTCATTATATTCAGCAGTGTCATGCAAACATTTTTGAGGAGCAGCAAAAGAGTGCATTTTGCCTTCAAGAGAGCTGACTCTGAGTAAAAGTGAAATGCCCTAGGGATTTTCATTGGAATTCAGTAATGTGCTGGAAATAAACAAAGACATAAAACTAGTTTCAAAAATAGAGTGATAGGTAGGTTGAAAGAACATTAATAGACTTTTATTTTAACACGGGAAGCCAAGCAATACCTAATTGGCAAAAATCTGAAATGGACTATACACAGCTAAATATTTGATGATTTGAAGACTTTGCTGTGTTTTTAACCTCCCATCCAAACAAATAAACAAACTCCAAATAACAACAGACAAAATAAGACACTAAAGACCCCTCAGTCTGATAAGGAAGATGGTGTACTATAATGCAAAGGAAGTGGACAGTGTACAGATCAATGAAGATGTCTGTGCTGGATGTTGCTATCAGCTTTAGCTAATACAATCCTTTGCCACACCTGAAGAATCTGCAACATTGTTTGTGGGACTTAAGGTTAGTCTGATAGGAAGGTTGAAGTCATGTATGATTGACCATAATGTGAATTTGAAAATAAGCATTTTAGAAAAGATAGGTTTCTTCAAGAAGTCTTGGCTTTCTGCCTTTCTATGAAGCAAGCACAGCAGGAAGCTGTTTTGAATACCCAGGGAGAAGTGAAAGTAGTTGGTTATAGGAAGGCTGCATATCCCTAAACAACTTTCAGAGTTAAAAAAATGTGGATCCTTACCTTCTTAAAATACTTAGTGAAAATTAAGTACTGCTCTGAATTGGCCAACTCAAGGAATGCTCATGTGGCAAATCAGAGAGCTGCATTGTTAAAATGTGCATTAACCCGCTTTTTTTCCTTAAGAGTTTGTGAGATTGAGCAATTTAAACTGGCTGGCTTCAGCTTTAATTGTTNTTTTTTTTTTTTTTTGGCAATTGAAAACCGATTAGGTTTTCAGAAAGCTGATAGTGTGTACTGTTATCTAGGAGCTATAGAGAGCTGAAAATTGCTCTGTCAAACAGTTGTAGAATAGTTGACAATATATTTGTCTTCCTTTGGTCCCCTTTTGAGCATTGCGGGGTAATAGGCTTGGAAGGAAGAGAGGAATCAGCTGGCAGGGGAGATTTAGAGGCAGTTCCAGATCCAGTATATTGATGAGCTGATTTTAAGGAGTTTCTGTTCTGGGGCAGTTGGGATGATCAGTTAGGGAACGGTTTTGAACAAGGATTGATCCAGTAGGCTGAGAGTGTTGCTCGGACAAGAGAGAACTGAGGCAGAAGTCCCTGAAGTTTATAAAAATCAGGGTTGCCAAGGACAAGATGGAATGTTGTTGCTTGTGCCCTTTCCAGTCTAAGAACTAGCAGACATTAAGTGGTCAGAGATTTAAAGCTACAAAAGTTTCTTTTGTGGTTCTTCTTTGTGTAAAAGGTACTGGAGAGGGGGGAGCTCCAGCCATAGGATGCTATGGTGTCATTGCTACATGCCCTCTTTAGAATTTGCTCTTCTTTAGCAAATTCTGCTTTCATGGCAGACGAAATTTGAGAAGATGCTCTTTAGATACTGAAAATAATGTCAATATTACCACACTTAGCTCTCATATATTTTCCATTATATTAAGGAGTTTTCCAAATATATTAAGATATTTTCTTATGTGATCGGCTACAGAGAATAATTCTGGTTAGTGGATGGATTGGCATACAAAATGTTGGGAATGTCCAATATACCTGGAATATATAAGGAAGAAGGAAGAAAAAAAAAATCACTTGCAAATTCATGGGCCTATGCAAACAAAGCTTTTCCAGACTGGCTGTTGCATTTCTGTAGTGGATTTTGGGTTTAGGTAGTTTTCGCTAAAGTGAGAATATCTCCTCCAAGTGCCCCTGAGTAGCTGTGAGAAGATACCTTAGGATAAACACGATGATTGAGAAACTTTGGTCAGACAAGGTCTAGTTTAGGATATTTCAAATTGTTAAATTTAGAAGAGCTTTGTCTGTTCTTTATCCATGGTAACACTTTTATTGTGCAAAAAGTATGTAAAAATTACTACACCACTGTAACCCCACTCTTTACATTGCGATGTGAATCCCGGGATGGGAACACCATGCATCATCCATAGCTGTAAGTTTTGCCAACTAGACTTCTGCTTCTTGTTGGAGGGGGTTGTTCCTTCCGTGTGGATTTTTCCCTGCTTTCTAAATCAGTAGCAGTGATGTTTGACTATGCCAAAATACCTGCTAACAATAAATATTAAGAAATATGGATTTCTTTGGATGTTTGGATGTTTAAGCAAATGGAAAGTGAAACTGCAGAGCAGCAAACATAGGAAATACTAAATGGGGCCACATTTGGCCCCTAAGACAGGTTTTGTGTGTGTATGCATGCTCAAGTTAGATAAATCTTTGCTGATATAAGCTAGAAGGGATCTACTGACACTGCTGGGGCTGAACCTGGTCTCAGCTCTGAAAACACTGCATCATAATTGAGGCTTCAATATTTTTTTTTCTTGTCTTGTTACAGGAGAATGTAAATTTGGCTTCAAATAGGGCAATATAGTTGCTATTCTATTGTTTTTAACCACAAAAGATCAGCTTTTATATGTCAGCAAGGTATAGAAAACTCCTTTGTTAACTGCTCATAGAAATAAGAGCTATCTAATGCAACTAGACTAAATGATGGAATCCTTGCAACAGATTAATAAATTTACTGGTTATATTAAATTTATGAGAACTTTCTGTTGCCTTGCATTTATGCATTGTGCATTTATTGATGGCATTGAAGATTGTTTAGCAGATCACCAACACAAGAACTCTGCCACAACAACTCTGATTGTTTGTGTCCTGTGGGTGGATGAGTTGGTGATTTGAACTTGGGCTTCTGGTAAATAAAGCAGGGTGCAAGAGAAGAGACAGAAGAGCTGGCTGTGCTTCCGCAGACTGGAGAATGACTTTCAGGATGAGTTTTCAAATTGCATTTTGGATTCCCTTGTGTTTGTCCATTTCAAACACAACTTCAAAGCATCTTCTGCTGGGGTCAGTGGTTACAGAGGATCAGAGTGTTATAAATGCACGTTATAAAGTTGGCTCTTTGCAAATATTAAAATGAATACTATATGTATAAGGAGGGAAGATTTTACTGTATTTTCTTTTATGAATAGAGTTTAGAAATATGATGAAAGTATATTTTCTTTTTGCTTGTAACATAGTGTTAAAAGTATAAGACTGTTTTTTTTTTTTTTCTGGCCAAACCAGAAGGGGGGCGGGGGAGGTCCTCTTGCATTTCTGCATTAACCAAATGAAGATAGTAGTGGACCAAATGGAGAAAGCTAAAGAAAGGAATTTATTGATCTCCGAGTATCAGAAGAATAAGACACAAGAACAACTGCAAGACAGCCAAGAAGAATTTTATCTACAAGAAGTAATAAAATGTTAATTTGGTGAAATAGGACAAGTTGGGGGGGGTGAACCAAAACCAAGAGAACATCTGAACTTAAAGGAATGTTTGAATAATGCATTAGGGTATATTGAATATGTAACACAAAGATCCTTAAAAACAAAGGATCTGAAGGGGGAAGGTGTGCTGGCTGTCTCTGTGCACTGGCCAAGAAACTATTTTGCTTTTGTCTCTCCTAATTGTCTATTTTCTTTTTTTTTTTTTTATTAAACTTCTAAGTTTTTCTAGGAAAGTGAACCTTGTTTTTCACAAGAGGATGCAATAAGTGTCTAATTATGTTGTATGATTCATGTGCAATTGCCTGATTGCTGCAACTTTTAGGCATTGCTTGTGATTCCAGGGATGCACTTAGTGACGCAAATGGAGGCAGAGCCTACAGGTTTGCAAGTCCTGACTTTATACAAGAATAGGTTTAAAAGCCTCTTTCTCAGTCTCTTAATTGTTTCTGGCAGAGGCAGTGTTTCATGGTAGACTTGGTAGAAAATTGGTAAAGGAACTGTTAAAAATGAAATCACCAATTTTTTAATGAAGGAATTTATTGAAAAATAGCAATATGAAAATCTGAGAAGAGCCACAATCAAAGTCAGTTCTGAGCCTAGGATCGGAGCTGGGTGAACCGGGTATTGGGATTCGACTTCTTGACCAGCAGATAAGATGCATATCAGGTATCATCACCCGGGTCATTGGCTATCTTATCTCCGTGGCAGACCTATTCTTCTTTCAGCAACACCCTCTATTCTTGTGCTAAGATGTCCCTTCCCGAGTAACAGAAAAGGGGTGGCAAAGTTTTCTGCTCACTCAACTGTGAGTGAATTTATGGTTTTGTTACAACATATAATGACTTATTACAATCAAACATAGATTTTCCAATAAAACATGAATTATTCCATAACATATATAACAGAATTGCTTCTGTATATATAAGTCTTCATCTGTACAGTTTTCTGCCTAGAAGTCTGCCTGTCATGTTTTGAAGTCTTCTTTATGTTTCTACAGTTGCATTTTAGAGCAGTTTCTTGTATCTTTATTAAAGTACCAAGCAATGAAAGAGGCTTTGTTCATAATTCTTTTAAAAGTGAAATGTATTTAACTACTGACACTTTAGATTAAGGATAATGTTCAACTAAAGTCAGAAATTAAGACCTGATTGAAAATCTCAGACTCTACAAAACCAGGTTAAAGCAAAGTTGAAGGGGTTCTGATCTTACATTATTTTATATTGGCTTAGATTAGTTTTCTCAACTCAACAGTTTTAATTACATAGGAGGAAATACTCAGCTTTACCCAAGACAGTAATTGCTAATATATCAAGCAAATTACCTGCAAGCTTTTGGAACGATGAACTGTTAAATCAAGCATGTGATAAAAGTGGGCTGTTACAGAGTTGGGCTTTCATTCCCGGAGTAATCCAGAGGCATTTAAAAGATTTCTCTGAAAGAATGAAAAGTTTTCCAGATGTTCAGCTAAAATGCTATAGTATTATAAAAGAGCTTCAATGTGCATTTTAGACCCCAGGTTTGACATGACTTCTGTACTGACAATGTTTCCATCCTTCTGTGTACACTTGTGATTTGTAGGAGAGGAGAAAGGAAATAAAGAAGTCAGAGAACAGAATGGAAGAACAAGTGATAAATATTTAATGTAAGTATGCGCACAGTGGTAAATAAGTGGTAAATACGTACACATTTCTTTATCCTTCAGTCACAGTGTGTAGCTCCTTGCCTGTTTCTTTCAGCCACTTGTTGCATGCCAGTAGGAATTTGAATGTGGCCCTGAGTTAACAACCATTGTCCTTTGTCATTGTCAATGACTGCTGTAGAAGAATTTCTTAGGGAACAAGGGCATAAGGCATTTTAGGATTAGGTATGAGCTATTCCGAACTAGGCCCCAGATTTGGGCCTAGTTAGTAGTGGATAAGCCTGTGGTGCAGTAAGAAATTAGATTAAGGTGTGTGTAGGCATTTTATAGTATAATTATAGTAGATTCATGGTGGCTGCCTTAAGGTTAGGCTTGTTTGCATTCTTTTCTGTCTGAATCCCAATTAGAAACACCTGTAACTGTAAACTATCTGAAACTGTATTTAACTCGCCATTTCGAGACAATAAACGGAGAGCGCTTGATGAAACCATATTGGTCAGACCTGCGTTGGTCTGTCCAGCTTCCCATGTATTAGGTGGATCCCTGACTTTAGATTGCTGCCTTGAGAAGTGCACAGTTCCTGTGTTCTTTTTTTGGGTGTTTCCTTATTCCTTTTCCTCTTGAAGCTCCCTGGTCCCCTGCCCACCAGGCTGAGCAAGACTTTTTTTGCGTTGTGTAATGATGATTTACTAAAGCAATCCCTCGAACATCTGGATTTCAGGCCTGCTGCCCGTCTCTGCTTTCAGTTTTCCATTGCATATAAATGAAGCAGGAAGGCTGTCTAAGGAACGAGAAAATTAATGCAAGTGGGAATGCAGGAAACCTTTCGCAAGGTTTCTGATCACATTGCATGTGCATGGTAATACTGTGTGATAGCACAAACTATTGAAAGTAGTCTTTTTCCTACAGGGCTTTTAAGACAGAAATCGATAAATTGCCATTGTACAGATCTCTAACATATCAATTTTTCCTTGCTGTAAACAGAGCTTTGTAATAAAGATCAGCACTGTTTCTGACAAGTTGCAGAAAGTTTCTTAATGCTTGGGAAGTTTGTGAATGCTAGGTAAATATTACTTCCTTTTTCTAAGCATTCCACAGGCTTCTGGCTTTCAACATTATTTCTAAACTTAATTTAATTTCAGCCTGAGTGATGCTTTAAAAAGCTCTGCCACAATTGGGACACTGATGTGCTCAGGATTTTTATAGGAAAAAATGTCTGAGGTAGACTGTGATATAATATGCCAATTCCTGGAAATTTAGCATTGTTGTAATAATAAATGAGAAGTAAATAGTGTAGTAATGGTTTGTTCACTTTTTAAATTTTTAAGTTATTAGAGCAATTGCCATCTAAATTATGCAACTGTTTTGATTCTGATTAAGAGCTAAGGAAAAACAGAAACCACGAAAAATTTTTACTTCAGAATATGAGGTCTAAGAAGATAATTCTTCCCATCTCCCCATAACATCATGCATTTTCATCATCTCTACTTCAGACAGCCAGCTAGTTTGTTTGAAATGAAAAATACTGTTTTTTTCTGTTTACAAAGTATTGCTTGACTTCTTTGCTTATTTTATTTGGAGACCTTAGGAGAACACAGTTTAAGGAAAGACAGGAACCTCTGCAATGAGCCACACCAGCCTTCAGTGGTTAAGGTGTGTCCTTGACTCCCTGTGCTCTTGGAATGTGAACCTGAGGGTGTGTTTGGCTTCTTCTCTTAAGACAGATCTCATTCAGTTGAGATGTGGTTTGAAGTGATTTCACCCACTTTTTCCTAAGCTCACTTAGACCTTGATTAGCATTCCTAAAAAGTATCCCTTCCTTGCATAATGCAACAGCTGTCCCCTGTAGCCCTGATCCTTGTGCTGTGTGTTGAGACAGCTGGTTTTATACCCTATAAACCTGATGCCAGGCTCTGAACAGTTGTGCAGACTAAAGCAGCCCTAACAACCATCTCCTCGAGGAGCCTCTTGTCTGTTAAGACTGATGGCCGTTGTTGGAGCAGTTCACCGCAGGAGAATGTGAATGAGAGGAAGTTAAAAAAAAAATAAATTTGCAGAGGTTGCTAATAATGTGGCAGGAAAAAATAAAGAAAAAGAAAATGAACAGTGGGAAAGTGACTGAAAGATCAGGAACCAATTGAGTCATCTGTCCTTGTGGTGGGGTGACATATCTGTAAGTAGATATGTGTATACATCCTGATGGATGTACAGAGCTCAAGCAGCCCTGGCTGAAGGAAACACCAGGGTGAGATCCAGCTGAGTTCAGGTCCAACCGCTCCATCATGACCCTGAAGCCCTCATCAGCCAATTAGGTGAGGAGGAGGTGGTGCTCTCAGCAAGCGCAGAAGATTTAAACTGCTGCAAGGAGCGTGATGAGCAGTATTCCCTCAAACAAGCAAGAGATTGTTTTTTGTTTTTTGAGGCTCTGCAGTCTCAAGACTCTTGGGAGTCTGGAACCTCCATTGCAGAGGAGAAGCAGATGGACTCAGAAACCTGTAGGGTTATTAGTCAAAGGGCTGTTAGCCAAGGGTCTGTTAAAGGTGAAGGCTGGAAGAAGTGCCCTACATGTACCAGGAAGGTTCTTCCTCATTCTCAGAATTTGACAAGTAGGACTGGTACCTTCTACAATGGGCATGAGGCTCTGGACTTAGAAGGCCAGATACTGATGAAGTGGGCAAAGGTCCTTCTGCAATAGTGGGGTCTCCTACAACACCACCACTTGTACCCCACATCAAGACCTCCTCTGTTAACAGGAAAAGAAGGACATTGTAGTAGGAGACTCCCTGCTAAGAGGAATGGATATTTGGATACACAGACTTCCCAATTCACAGGGAAATCTGTCTCCCAGGGGCACAGCTGAGAGCCTCTTGATAAGAATCAAAGAACAAAAAAGATTTTCAGATATTTGTGATGCAGATGTCATTGTGGTAATCTACTATAGATCTCCCAGCTAAGGCAATGATGCTGACAAATTATTCTTTGAGGAACTAAGGGATGCTTCCAAGTCAACTGCCTTTGTCCTTGTGGGGGACTTTGGCTTGCCAGCAATTAACTGGGAGCATCACACAGCTGGTACAATCTGGACCTGAACCTTCCTAAATCACCTGGATAACAATTTTATGGAATAGGTCCTAAGGAAGCTGACAGGGAAAGATGCTCTTCTTGATTTGCTGCTTCATAGTGGAGTAGATCTTATGAGCCGAATGGAGACTGGGGCTGTCTTGGCCATAGTGACTACAAAGAAGTCAAGTTTAAAATCTCTGTTGACAGTAGGAAAACCTCAACTTTGGACAAGAGGAGAGCAGATTTCAGGATGCCCAGGGAATTAGTGAATAAGGTTGGGAGAACAGCAGCTATCAGTATGCTGAGAAAGCAGATATAAAGCAAGTAGAGCTTTTTCTTTTTAGAAAATATCTTATTTTCTTGTTCTAAGCATGTTTTTAAAAATTCCACATTTTAAGCAATGCTTGAGATGATCTTGAATTCACTACAGTGCTACTCATTTGACAACCATCAGCAGGGCTGTATTTACAGAGCCAGTTCATGGAGTTGTTTGTTTAGCTGCCCATGAAGGCACTTCCTCAAAGGCTTATTAGTCAGTAAGTGAAAGTGTGAACCCCTAATCCACTACCGGTTCTGCATGTAATGAAAGTGTTATTCCTTCTCTTAGATGAATATATTGTCCTCTTCTTTAGAAATGAAAGGTTTTGGAGAAAATAAAAAAGCATAGTAACCATCTTGTAGGGGCAGATATCCTCTACAGGAAAAATATGAAAGTACATGAACCTGTATATGCATATGTATTTAAGAAAGGATGATAGTGGAAGCTAATTCTGATCATCTGCAATAACTCTGGCCAATTTGCACTTGGAATTCTGCCCTGATCCCCCATGTCAAGAAGGGAAAATATATTGATTGGTTTGTTTTTTTGATTGATTGAGATTGTTTTTCTTTTCTTGGTTTATTGTTTAATCATGGCAGAATCTTACATAATTTAATCAACTGTCTAAAATTTGACCATTTTCATTTGGAGCCCCCCACCAAATGCTGTGTTTCCCTTGAAAATAAATACCTGATTGGGAGCCCTCAGAGCCTCAGGGCTGCTGGCTCTTAGTTAGGTCTGGATGAAATCTAGTTCTCTAAAGTCTTCCAGTTACTATTTGCTCCCATAATGCCTTTTGAAGATGTTTTTGCCGTTCTGTTGGTGGTACTTTTAATCTGTCACCCAGCCACCACTTCTCAGGGTTTTGTTGCTGAATCATGCTTTTTAGAGAGGATAAGCTTTGTGGAATTTCTGTTTGAAGAGCTGAGAAGGAGCTAGTAGGGATCTGTTGTTATTAAGTGTATTTTGAATCCAAGTGCTTTGTATTCTTGCCTCTGAAATAGGTATGCTTCAAACTATGAAGAGTTTTCTCCCAAAGATCAGGTTCTGTGTGAGCAAGGCTCCAAATCTCTTGAGAAACAGCTCCTTTGTATCCAGGGCTGCTGGATTTTTGCACTCCTTAGATATGATCTGAAACTGCATGTTCAGAGGGTTCATACACAAATATATATCTGCAGCCATAGCACTCACTTTATGTAGTATTTCCTTTTTATGACTTTTTCAAGATAAATTACTTATCATAACTTACATGAATAAAATGTGCAAAAGCTGCAGTTCAGTTTTCACTCCAGCACTTCAATTTGAGAGTTTATATTCACCTGAGAAGAAAGTAGTTAGGCATTTGAAAATCTGTCTCACAGCCGAAGTCATGATCTGAAAGTATTAAGTGCCTGAAAAAATGATCTTTGCAACCTTTTCATATTTAATTCTTTTGGTTGGACCAGCCCACAAGGTGAAAAAAGGATGACTATGACCATATTTCTACTCTGAAGGTCTGTTGGAATATTAAAAATTATACTGTGGAGGAAGAAGCAAGTCAATTGTAATTTTGGGAATAAATCTGCTTCTTAGTAAGGCTTTTGAGGCATTATGGACAATCTTTTTGTTTTCATGGTGGGATGTGCTTGGTTGGCTGCTAGACACACCAAGCTGCTCTCTCCCTGTGTCTCCTCAAAGGGACAGGGACAGAATATACAATGCAAAAACTTGTGGGTCAAGCTAAGGACTGTGAGATCTCTCACCCATTACTGCCACAGGAAAAACCTTGACTTGGGCAAGATTAATTTAATTTGTTGCCAATTGAAAATTGAATAGAATGATGAAAAATAAAGGGAAAACACCTCCCCCTGACACAACTGCCCTTTTTCCTAGGCTCAGCTTCAGTTCTCCTTTTCCAGTGTCTCTACCCTCCCAGCCTCAAAGTTGTGCAGAGGGATGAGGAAGGAGTTTCAGTCAGTTCTTAACAGCTCCTCTCCTCATTCCTTCCTCCTCGTGCTTTTCCCCCTGTGGTGTCTTTTAAGATGATCTGTGCAAAGGCCAAAGTGGTATCAAACAACTCCCGTGTAACTGCAGAGGTGAGTGGGACAGAGCCCTCTCACATGTACAAGAATGCCAGACATCACTGTGCTCCAGCTAGAGAAAGTATTTCTGAAAAGGCCATGGTGTCTTCTTTTATATCATTCCTCTTTTCCTGATGTTCATTTGTACTTGGTAATATTTTAATTTCTTTCTTTAAAAAGAGAGTGCAGAAACCTTATGCCTTTGAAGTACTGTTCTTCAAGAATGTTTTCCTGGCACAATGTCTGGTCACCTACATGTGGCATAAATTCAAGCTGATTGCAATGTGAAGGTGGTAAATTCATGTCATCTGCTTCAGAAGTGTTTTTGCCAACTCCTATCAGAGTTGATAAGGTTTTTACCAAAAATGCAGGAGTTACCGTAGATTATGGACCTAGTTAGGTTGAGATCAACTAAGCCCTTCTAAGCATGAAGATGTTGCTGCTAGTGTTTGTTACAGTATACTGATATTGTACTATTGGTGTGGCAATATTTACTGCTTTTGTGGATTTCTTTGAAAGAAAGTTTGTTTGGAGTGCAAGACTGCTTGCTTTGATGCCCCCTTCCTTTTCATAAGATTTGTGCAATACTGCTAAATATGCTTTTGGATGTGGGAGACATTACCCCTCTAGAGAGCTTTGATGCCTTTATCTTTCACCACCCACTCATGAAATGCCAGGACTTTTCTTTCTTCTTCATCTTTACCTTTGATTGGGTGATGTACTGGGTGAGGGGAAAGGAGAAGATTGCTGAAATGTGGGGGAGCCTACTAGAAGCAAGTAACTTGCTTTAGATATATTAATGTGGAATGTGGTATACTGGATCATTATTTTTGCTGACTTCAAAGACTTTGAAGCTGACTTCACTCTAACAATGTAAACAAATGTATTTAAGGTGGAAGATAAACACTCTTGGATGATCAGTCTTGAGGAACAGAGAAGAATCATATTTTGTAAGCTCTATTCTGAACATTTGATACCCATATATCCTGTTTCTTGGATGAAACAGCAGGTATTAAAAAAATTAAAATTTCCTCTGTCTCCCCTTATGCTGACTTACTGTAACACCTCTGGGAGCCCCTGTTCACTGCAGCAGGTGGAAGTGGCTTTACAGCCTGAAAAATTAAGATCAAGAGACAATCCTGCATCTTCAAATCCCAAAACATACTCTAGCAACTTGTCCAAGTGTGAAAAGATTTTTGTTTACAGTATTTTGTTATAAATAGCAACAATGACAACAAGAACCACAAGCAAAGTGCAGTGCCAGGAAAAAAAAAAAAAAAAAAAAAAAAAAAAGAAAAAAAGAAGCAAAAGCGTTGGGAGGAGAAGGTCTAGAAATGGACACTTTTGTAATTTTTGGAACATGGATTTGATTAGACTCTTCAACTTCCTTAGTTATTTTTGTGGTGTCTTGGTACTAGGCTCTGAGTTCAGGGAAGCTCAAGCCCTGATAATCTTGTTTTTTAGAAGATGGATTGTGCTTTAACATGCTGCCTATATGTTTGGAGGACAACTTTATGAACTCCCTAAAGAATTCATGACTTACCCAGTCACATCCCTAACCCTTGCTCAAAACAATTTGATAACCATTGACTCTGGCCAGGAGAGCCAAATCATGCATTCAGAATCAGACCCCAAACCCAGATAACTCATTTTCCCCTCCTGAGACTGCAGTGTAATGTGGCATCATCCCAGAGCAGTAATGCAGGGTCTGGTATAATTAAGAGGGACAACCCTACTTGAGCTGATGACCACACTAACCCCCAAAGATGTCCACAAACAGTGAGTGGAATTCAGTATTCAAAGCCCGTAAGCCTCTGTGTTTGTATTTTCTAAGTGTGATATTTTCAGATTTTTTGGTTTCCCATCACAGTTAGTTGCCCAGTCCCCAGACAGTTTTCTCTCCGTGTGAGAGACAGTTTTGCACATACTTATTCATGTGAGGACAGTTTTATACAATACCTGACTGTGGGCAGGAACACCAGCTGTTTGGCTCCACTGAGGTGTGCAGCAGTCATCTGGACTTAGTTTGATTACTTTTGTGTTACTTAAGTCTTGTTAACTCTTTAGAAGCCCTGCCTGATTGTCTCATCGACGTTCAAGTCACCTTGTTCCTCTTTGAACTTCACTTTTTGGCCAAAGATTTTTCTTGTTTAGCCTACCAGTAGGTTTGACTGCCTTTCTTCAAGGATACCATAAAATTAATGCACAGGGCCTGATTTTTGATAAGAAAATGGCTTTTAATTTCAATTGCTATTTTGGTAGGTATTTGCATCTTTTTCATAATTGTGAGAGACTTACTGCAAATGAGACAATACTACTCTGAAGCCACAGTATATTCCTGCCCCTCGCTGTATGTTTCTTGTTCTAGGTCACACTGGTATGATAATTTTGGCTATGAAAGTATGGTCTAACTAATTAATAGTTATCATGCTATGTTTTCATACCATACTGCTGAATCCTAACGCTTTAGATGTCTCAAGATTTTGCTAGGTTGCAAAATGAAGGACTATAATTGATGATAACTGGATTGGATTTGGGTGATGTTTAAACTCCCTTCTAGCCCAAACCATTTTATGATATCTGAATTTTCTTTTATTCAATGATTATTGTGTCATAACTTACTTGTCCAGTATATGCATGACATTTACTTTTTAAATATATTTGGGAAAGAAGTCTTACTGTACAGCACAGAAACACCCTGTCAATACTAAATTATGCTTTGACTGTCCTCTTAAAGATGTGAAACTGGAGGGAGTGAGAGAGGGCACCTGTGGGCCTCTGTGGGGGAAAATCTACAAGTGCAGGTAGTAACCTGATAGGTTTCGACAAACAGACCTGAATTTTATGATGGAGGAGGCCATTGGGAAATATGGGGAGCTGTGTCTGGGATATTGGATTCTTCTTTTAATAGGTTTGGGCAAATGAAACTAAGTTTAGGAACACAGAAAATCTCCTGGGAGCTTATTTGCTTTGATTGCTAAACCTTTTGAAGTGTGCTTATTGCTGTAAGGAAGGAAATCTAGAAAAGGTCAAGTATAAATTAGGTGAGGAATACAAAAAGGAACTGCTTGAGTTGGTCATTAAATAAGACAAAAATGAAATTCAAGAGTAAATAGAACAGTATCACTGTAAAGGTGAAATGTCTCAGCATAAATCTGTAAAGACAGTGAAACTTCAACAAGTCTATCCAACATGCATTGATTTTGTAGAAGTCCCATTCCCATCTGGTGAAATCAATATTCTGCAGGACCCTTGTATCCCAGTCTACAGGTGTTTATGGAGATATTGTAAAGACTAAAGGTCAGTCTGTCTGTCTCTACCTACTGTACCCACATATTTCTAACACAACCACTTCCACTACAGCCAGGCAGTAGGAGAAATGATCAATATTACTATCCCTGTTGCTGGGGATAAAGCCTTGCTACATTAGGCTCTGTTAAGCGACTGACACAAAGACAGACTCTGGGAGATCATGGTCTGGTGTTTTGGTCAAGGAGACATCAATGGGTGAACTATCAGAGAAACAGGAAACAGAAGTATGGAAGTGACAACTCCTTGCAGCTGCAATAATTTTCAGTGTAGCCACAGGTGGCTGGAGACTGGGTCTCCCAATTATGCAGATGTTCCTCTGAGAAGGGACCACTTCCTTCTCCATGTCATGGCACTGGGGAGTCTTGAAGAAACATTTCGGGACTTTTCTGGTTTTCTTTTGTTTTGCTGCCTGCTTTGAATGTGGGAAGACTGAGGCCTGCTGGTCATATGAAGTTATTCACGCTCTAAATTAATCCAAACATTAATTGCAGGTGTAATTCTTTGGTTATCTTATTTGTCCCAATTTTCAAATAAAGTAAAAGGCCGCTAATGTGAAGCAGATAATTGCTGTGAAGGGGGCTCAGGGAGTGATCACAGAGATTAAACCAGGGGAGATTAATTAAAAAAAAACCCTACTCAGCACAATTACTTAGGTCTTGCAATATTTGCCTTTTAAAATGTAGTTCTTGTGGGAATAATGTTAGTATCAATATTAATATCTGCTGAGATGAACAAAAATAACAATGTAATAGAAAAAATAAATGTTGACCTGCACAATAAAGTTTTCAGAGGAGAGTGTCAGAAAGCCAACAAAAATGGCAAAAATGCAAGGACTGATTGCATCTCTGAATTTTAGGCTGATGTCATTGTTCTACTCAGTCTGTCAGTGTTGCTTGCTTGCACTCCTTTTTTAAATCTGTTTCTACCCAGTGGCAGCTGAATGTCCTGCAGAGAAAAACATCTCTAGTTTGTGTATGCATGAATGTGCATAGCTGGTTTCAGTACTTAAGGGCTGTTATCTTTAATAAAAGATACAACTGTGTGTAAAATGCAGGTTTTCTCTAATTGCAAATAAAATCTGTAGCTTATTTATTTATTTATGGAATTTTACACATTCTTGATTGACATTTGAGAACACTTTAAAGTGAAAGCAGACTTAAGAGCTATTTACAGAAGAAGACAGGGATCATCTTTGTTCCTTTTTTTTTTTTTTTTTTCTTTTAAAAATTTTTTTTTTTTTTTTTTCCTTTCAAAATCTATTTTCTTTGATTTCTTTTTACAGAGGAGGTTTATGTTTATACACACCCTGCAGCTGGGAGAGGGAAGAAAATTCTGTACAGCTCTTAGTCCATGATGTCATTCTGGAAGCTTTAAACCAGAGTCTCGATACCTTTGCAACATTTGCAGAGAAGGCTGTGAAAGAAATAGCTCAGGGGGTGTTCTCTCCAGTGACAAATACTCAGGATCTCAGGTAGGAGCATTTTATTCTGTGAAACACAGGGCCAAAAGCAGCAGCTGGTGTAAATCAGCATCACCCCTCTGAAGACATTAAGGAGATAACTCTTTGCATCATCAGCTACATCTTGACCTGAGTTTTCAAATTAGGATATCATGGATAAACACTGTGAGTTGTTCTCCTCAGTGGTGTGGGAAGCACACATTTTGATCCTACTGACCTGCAATCTGTTAGCAGTTTTCAGCAATTACACACTTCATATAAATGATGAATTACTAACATTACAGAACGCATTCATTCTACACTCTTTCACCTCTTTGTAGTTACTTTACTGCAGTAAAACTATCTTGTAATTTTGGGTAAATGAATAAAAACTTTAAAGAAAAGTGAACAAAGACCACAGGAATGGCAGGATGCAGCTGTCACCCTCTGTGCACTGCACTCATCTCCTGCAATAGCCTAATAAACACACCAGGGTGACTTTATCTTCCATTAATTATCTCAGTCTGAAAGGAAAGGATCTCCTACCTCATCCAGACATCTTGTGAGGGTAATTAATTTTTTTCTGCAAATTCCCCTAACCTGGTTTATGGTTTGTATGGAAGCAAATCCCCCTTCTTCACGCTCTCTGTTGTCCTTTGTATTCAGTCAGCTGGGTTTTTCCTTGTCTTAAATGTTGGTCTCAGCAGCATGGCCAAATCCTGCCTGGCTCTGGGGCTTTTTATGCAGCTTGGCTTAGGAAGAGCACTGCCTATCTGGCCTTCCCACCTCCCTGACTTTGGTGGGGTATTTCTGCTGGTAATTGCTCCTAGCTGGGAAAATAGCTCAGGCTTCCCTTTCCTGAAACAACACAGTGACAAAGACTCTTGTCTGGGGGCCAAATCTGGTCATGGGGCTTCCTGAGATGGCTGCCAGCACAGGTCTTTCATGATTCCCTCTCTGTGGCAGCATCACGAGAGGAGGCAGCACGTTCATTGCAGCGTGCTCCAAATGCTGTTATGTTGTTTGCAGTGCTGTAGTTTGCTTTTTTACTGCCATTTTCATTGCCTCCTACAAAGCTTAATTTAATTGTTCCTTAATTACCTCTTTGGCTTGGTGTATAAATCTCAGATGCAAGCTGTATGCAGCACACATAAGGCTATGGATATCACAAAACATTGCTGCCCTCTATTTTCATGGCCCTGTCCAGGAATACATTGGGCCAACATTTGCTGCTGCTGTAAAAATGTTCAGAAATGGGAAGAAGGCTTTGTGCTCATAAAATTTCATTTTTAGACAACTTTCTGGAAGAAACAGCAAATGTTTACTCTAAGTTCTTCAACCAGCTTCTACTAGAGCATGTATATTTCACATTACTTTGGTGTTTTCTCAAATTACATGAAGAGCAGAAATCAACTCTGATCTTCTTAACATATGTGGTATTACCTGAATGCACTCAGGACCACGAAGGTTTTTATTCACAGACAATGCTCTAAATAAACTACATAGCCTGCTTTGGAAGGGAACCAGAGCAGAAACGCTTTTTACTTGAGTTCTTAGCTTTTGTTAAGAGCAGTTGCATCGAGCTCCACCTCTTTGCCCACCTTCCCAGCTCTTGAGACGTCCTGGGCCTTAGGGAGATTCTAACATACTTTCATAGCTTGGAAGGTGCTTTTCTCACTTCCTCCTAAACCAACTGGGTGTTGGAAGCTCTCACATTCATTTTAGACTTTCAACATGAATCTTTAATGTCTTAGTGTATGTTAATTTAAGTGTTTTTCCTTTCAAAGGTGATGCAGCTCTACTTTTCAGAAAGATTTCAATTTGGAAATTGTACATTATATATAGAATTAAACACCAAGGAATATTGATCATAGGTGAAGTTGGCTTCAGGAGATACTATATAGATCATTGTTTACAACTAGGTTAGTTTCTTCTCTGTGTCATTTTTATGCTTTTATGTGGTTTTCCTTCTTTTTCCCCCCTTGTCTTCCTGTCCACGTTGTGCTCTGTATTTGCATTACTTTTCTCCATTTCCCTACTGCTTCCTTCCTTCTACCTCTCGTAGTGAGAGTAGAAAGCCACTAGTACTAACCTGTTGACTGAAGCTTTTAAAGCCACAATGTTCGTAGGAATTCAGAAATGAGCAATATGAACTTCCCAGCTGTTACTGAGTCTGCATTTATAAAAACCAAATACACTTGACCTTTCATGAGAGATTTCTATATTACTTTTGTTGAATGCCTCTGTAAAATTCTGTTTATTAGAAGATTGTATAAGAAGCTTATACAGAGATCATGAAGTTGTTTTTTGGTCNTTTTTTTTTCTGATTTTTTTTTTCTCTCCACATCACTCTTGCTTGGCTGGTGGCACAGAGACAGCAAGAGCTCTACACTGATGCTCTCTCTCTGGCTCACACAACTGGACATTTAATTTTGTTGTGGTCTGAAGGCCAGACTTCCTGGGAGAAGTGAGAAGATTTCAGTAACTAAGTTTTATGTGAGGTTTGAAATTTATATTAGAATATCCTGACTTATATTTTTTCGTCTTAAATTACTTACAGGAGAAATTTTGAAATATGATTTATCCTTTCTACTTGTAATATGGCTTGTACTTGACATCCATCTGCTTTTAGCAATGAGACCATTTTGTTTCCATTTTGAGGCAGGTTTTGGGAAAATTTCAATATCACTTTTTGACACACCAGCAAGGTGCTGGAGTAGCAAACCCAGGGCAGTCTTTTACTTAGTTTAAAATGTGCTTTCTCTTGAAATTACTTCTTAAAACTGCAAGAATCTTGTATTGGTTCCGACATTGCTCTTTTACCTTGCCATAAAGCGTTTAACTGGGGCTGAGTTTCACTTGGTGATGTCTCTTTAGACACTACACACTTTGCTAAGAAAAGATGGGAAGACAGATGTTGTACTAACCTCTGCTGATTACTTTCTGATTGCCAGTTTAGTTGTCTGTCTTCAGCCATTTCAGATGGCCATATGGGAAATCAACAGTGATGATCCTTAATAAAGTACCAGAAGCGAGGTTCTTCACTTACACTTATTTTCAGGGGAGGGATCTGAACCCAATTAGAAAATTTATGAAACTGCCAGAGCATGCTACTCATTTAAAATTGCTGAGGGCTGCAAAGTGAACTGAAAGCTTGACAGAATATTCACACTTGTTGCAGGTCCTGTATGTCAATTAACCTCAGAAATTGAGAGGGCCACAAACTTCCTACAGTTTTTCTTTTCATGTAAAAATCTGGGCAGTTGCATATTATTGTGAAATGACAGATGCATTAGTGAGAAAGGCCTTGGAAAGTTCAGTTATAAAAAAGTTATTGGAACTTACTCCCACTGAGTGACAGGATAAGTCAGGATCTGATCTGGTACTTCTGATCCTGCCTGTTTCATTAGGAATTAGATATTTCTGCTTAACATTTAATTTTCTAACAGTGGGAGTCATGATGATTTAAAATTCTTCAAATGGTACCAAAGTGTTTTGCAGCAGGTATGGGAAACAAGACAAATTCACTCATTGAGGAGATGGTCCTTGGGCTTTTGGCTGGCTCACTGTGGTGTGTTCTTAAGTTAAATGTGTAGGCTCCACTCACAAAAACAGCATCCTTGGTAGGCTAGAAAGTGAAGTTCTTTATTTTTCTGCCCAGTCAGTGCAGCAGAAGCTGCCTCTATGTCTCAGTGCTCTTGAAATCTTCTTTATTGTCTCTGTGCCCTCCTGCTGCAATTGTGGTTTTGTTTACTACATTTATTTTGGCATTCCTTATTTTGTTCCCCCAAAGAAATTTAATAGAATTTGTTACTGGCCTAGATTCTACTATTTGTGAAAAGAAGTGACATCTTACTCTCCCAAGCTGTATTTTATGATTTGTCAGTGGTTTGGTGGAGTTGTACATCCTATTATATATCATCCCTTGATTAAATGCACATCTTCCACACCACCAATTCCATTTTAGGTCTCCAAATTTGTACCATTTAGGTAGGTAGGGTAGTAATTAACCTCTGGGGCTTAGAGTGAAATCCAGAAACAGCTTCATTTTATTCTGCTTTATAGTGTTTTTAACAATGCCTGTGCTGTGTGGAGCTTCCTGCGTGAATATAGTTACCATCTCAGGGGGGCAAAAAGTCATTTAGTTCATGTCAACTTAAGTATCTTATGTGGTTCCCTGTGATCAACAGCTGGATGACAAGACATCAAAAGTACACTAGGCAGCTTTCTAATGAAATATCTTCATTGCATCTAAAACATACGGTAGCACTTCCTTGCTGTAAAAAGAGAGCACACTGCAGTCAGTTTGGTGCAGATACTGCTTTGCTTCCCTGTGCCAGGCCTCTTGCAGTCTCTTATAACAGGAAACAACATAACACATTGTAAAAAGTAATGCTTAGCTGTGATTTTGCAAAGCGTTATCCTATTTATTTTAAGTGTCATGTAATTATCAATTCATTTGCTACCTATTGTAATATGTAATATGAATCATAATGAATGTATTTGCATAATAGGTAGTATCGCATGAGCTCAGTTATAATTCAGTATTAGCTAAATGTACCATGCAAACAAAATGTTTCCTGTAAAGGTAGGCTGGGGTTGATATATAGCCTGCCTTATACCTGGTGTATCACAAATGCTGTCATGGGAAATTTGTGGGCTGGTTCTCAGAGGGAGCTGTTTTGTAGCCTGGTGCTGTAATTCATTCCTTTTTTTGTCCTGTCTCCAGCCCCCTCGTTTAAATGCACTTCAGCTCTGTCAACTTTGCAGGTGAGACAAACTTCAGAGACCTGGTTTTTGCTGTTTAGCTAATGAGTTGGTGCTCTGCTTGCTGGGGCCATGAGACCGTGTCTGCCTAAAGACTGAGCTTATTTCTCCTGTAATACTCTTCAGACCTGCCCACACTGTGCTGGTGATTAAACTGAGGAGCAGCCACACTGGGGAGTTGCCAACACAGGATTGCCTCGGTGCTGGGTAGGTTTCTTTAAAAATCTTTGTTTCCAGATGCAGCTTCTTTTTAAATAAAAAGACCTCAAAAATTCCATATGGTACTTCCTGGGGCAGGAGTTGGCTCTATGTTACTCTGGGGAGTATGGCACCAGAATGCTGCCAGCTCCTCAGGAGCATGATTTACTGTAGGTATCCTCGATTTCTAAGTTGGTATGTATCTCTACTCCTCATTCCTCATCAGAACAGTCAGCAGCAGCTCAGAGGCCAGGGTAATCCCCAAACTTACCCCTTTGGCAAGCCACAGCTGCCTCTCCTACCCCAAATCCTCTACAATGTCTTGTTCCTGCCTTTATTACAAGAAGATTTATGCAGGCAGACATGAACCACATAGCACACATTGCATACAGAATAAGTGGTCCATGCCAGCTATGGTTTAATATGTTTTGAAGAGACTTGCAATGGCAGAGTTCTTAGAATAACCCAAACATGAGCAATGCCTAGTTTCTGAGAAAAATCTTAATGGCTTTTACCTCACTTTTGGCTCATTTACAAGTTCAACACATTTTCTGTGGCAGAAGATAGACTTGCTCACGCAGTAGCTTGAAAATGATCCTTGTGTGAACTGTAGTGTCTGTATAATCCCACTGTAGTGTGTATAATCCCACTTTCCACTTTTTAAATGTATCCCATTTCCATACAGAATATAAAATGCTTACTTTCTGCCTAGCACAGTTGATTTTTACTTGTTGCCTGCAAGTTAGATTACAGACACTGAAATTGCAGAGGATAAAAAGAGAGTTCTTTCCAAAAATACAGTGTAGTTACCAGTACCTCAAGGATTATGTGGCCTGATCTACATTCAGGAGGCAGCACTGCAATGGCAAAAGGCTAACACAGTTGACAACAGTTAATTTGTTTGCACTTATGTCACTGTTGGCTTTCTGATGTGACAGGAGAAATACATCGCAGGAATTGATGAAGTAGTGCCACATTTACACAATTCTACAACTCTCTGCAGTCATTTAGGGCAAGCTTTCCTTCTTGAAATACAAGCTAAATCTCCTGAATTTCATGTGTGCACCCTCGCTGGTGTGCAATTAAAGCTGTTATAATGCAGTTTGGCCACCTAGGAACCAAGTGGGCAGTGGAAAGGGAGCAATATCCTTGCTGGATTTGGGTAAAGTTAGAGTGTAGTATAAATATATATTACAAGGGTTCCATGCAGTATTTGTGTGACAGCCATTCTTGCCAAATGCAAAATTGATAATCCCCTGGACTGAGACAAGCACTGGACCTGATAGAATGGATGAACACGGAGAGGATGATACACCCTGCAGTAGAGTTACTCTCTAGTGGGAGGAATTATTCCTGAGCCGGTGTCTTCACCAGGCTAGCTTGTCAGGGAACAGCATCCACAAACAAAGTGGCTGTTGGGAATTTGAAAGAAAATGCTTGTCCTTTCGTGGAAATATCAACTTATGTTTCCATAGTTCTCTTTGACTTGCTGCTTACATGTGGGAGCTTCTGGACCTTGTCTCTTAATAGGAACTTTGCCACTAAGGATTAGGAGAAAATAAAAAGCTTAAGTACCCATGAATTTCTCAGGGGAACGTTCCATGGTGTTTAAAATCAGTATATTATTTCAGTTTTCAACATGTATCTTTGAAATGTGCCTTAAATGTTTTTTTGTTTTGCTCTGGTTTTGCTCCTAATGGCTTTTTTAAGGACAGGTGCTTATTCAGGTGTATCACAATTCAGAGAAGCCTACTGTGTGGGAATCAAATTCCCATAGTGATTGCACTGGCGCAGGAGATGTAATACTAAACATGGTCAGAGGCAGGACAAAAAGCACTATAAAAGCTGATAGTATGACATTTTCTGCAATATGACCAAACCTCTTGTAGTGTTTGTACCACTTACTGATGATTTTGTGCAATGAGTTATCTGTCACAGGACAATGTGCAGGGATCATCAGCTTATCTTGATCATAGCTGTCTGTGAGGGAAGAGGTTTTTGCTGTCCGGGGTGATAGGAGCTCTCTCTTACTAGCTGTCACCTTTCATTGGATTTCCAACAAAAGCAAAAAGTTCAGATCAGTTTACAAATTCTCCTCCTCCTATTATTATTATTATTATTATTATTATTATTATTATTATTATTATTACTAATACTGCCACTACCACAACACTACAGGCTCGAGGAAGGGTAGAGCCTGTGGCATGTTTGAATCCTAACTTCTGTGTATCATGTAAGATATCCTTTCTGACCTAACTTCTGATACAAATCATCTAGTCCCTAAATATGAGAAATAAAGAGCAGACCTGCTCTAGGAATGAGACTAGGGAATTAAAATGTGCTTCATATGCTGTGGTGGTTTCTAGACAGTGTATTTCTACTAAGAAATACACCCTTCCTTAATTTTCCCTACTGTGATGTAACATTCATAATCATTCTGAAATAAAGACTGAAATGGGATATCTCTCCAAAATAATTTGCATCATTGGCCCAGTAACACTTTTATATGAAATTTTAAAGCTTAGAGAACCTATCAGTGTCTACTCTAATCAAACCTAGGGAATAGCTTCTTATCTCTTCTTCCAGCTTTTATCTTTACAACATAAATGCTCTCAAACTCACAGCAGAAGTGTCTGGAAATTTTGGGTTAAATAACCTCTTTGTTCCCCACAGCTGATTAACCCTGTTTGCATGCTCTGACAGCAAGAGAGCTAAAGGCTGTAGTGTGGTGAGGCATTAGTGCCACTTAAGGAGAGGGAGGGCTGCATGAGATTAATTTTTAGTTTCCTGTCTCCATTTAGTTCCCACGGGGTGTCGTTTGTAAGTGGCAGCAAGAATCAAAGCCTGGAGAAGAAAGACTTGCCTTTCTGATGTGGATTCTTATTCTTGGTCCTGTGACTGGTTACAGACATCTATTGTGTTATGTTGATTTTAGTCTATGGGTGGCAGTCACTTTCTAAATTTCCTGTGCAATGTTTTCAGGCTTTCCTGCACCAGCCTTCTCAAATTTGCTGTTAGTAACACACATCAACACGCAATCGATAAAATCAGAGCTAATTACATAATGTAGGCTTTTTAAAAATCTGTCAGCAGCACAAGCAGATGTTAAATGAAAGCTAATAAAGTATGGCATCGTTTAAACAGGGGTATGCCCCAGGATTTGATACTGGACAAACCCTGCAACACAAAAGGGACTTTCCAGAGAGCTTGTATGCAAGAAAAGAATGAAATAATCATGCCAGCAGTGCATATTGGAGCTAAACCTGGGCAGCCATGACAGATCTCTGCAAAATCTCATGAGCCTCTTAGAAAATGAGCTACCAGGCAAAGGAAACAAGCAGCAAGAAGGCTGCTTAATAGAGAAGGTTCACTAGCAAAAGACCCGACTGTTCCCACAGGTTTGTGTATGCATTCCATGGAAATCCATTGTTTGACTAAGCAGTGGCTTTTTAGGCATAGAAATAATGGTTGATTACTTGGCTTTCCTTCAAAAAGGGAGAATTTATACTATGGGCTATTTTGAAAGAATAGCATAGAAGGCATATAAAATAAAATCTGGTTTATTTTTTTAATTTATTTTTTTATTTGCTCCATTAATAAACCTCTGTAGTGCTACAAACTATTTTTAGACTTTTGTTATATCTATATTTTCCAGTAATGCTAGTGGCAGGCAGATCCCAGTGATTTGAAGCTGCATCTCTTTTTGAGCTAATAAGTAAGTGGGCACTAAATCTCAAAGCTGGCTGCCAGTGAGAAGAGCCAGTGAGAAATAAAAAGGGAAGAAAATCCTAAATTCCTGTGAAATCTACAGAAAAGGCAGATTTGGTGCTGCCCCACGAATACCAGTAAATGTCACGTTGTGAGTTAGGTATTGTGCAGTGCTGTGCATTTGCTGTCTCAGCAAACTTGTGATTCCTCTGGACTTGGGGTCCCTTCTGCTTGTCACTTTGATACATATGCTACCACTAAATCTTTGTCTGTCAGACCATGGGTATCACACAGAGAAGTCACTTGGCTGAAACACTTTTAGTTACAGCTTGTTTCTGGATTCTTAAGAGTTGATATTTTTTAGCCACTTTTCCGAGTCCATACAGACGTAATTTTTTT
>VWYN01008753.1:209164-297802 GCA_013400075.1 Hippolais icterina | reverse complement strand
GTTTTCTTCTCAAAACAACCTTGGAAAACAATTATTCTTTCTCAAAACAGTCTTCCCCAGGTGGTGTTTTGCTATTTCTCTAGTTTAACCAATGGAATTAGAGAAGTGTCATTCCTATTCACCAATCATGTTAATTTTGTATCGTAACAGCTTATAAAAAGGCAGTACAAATTAGACAATAAAGCTTTTATCTTCTTTTCCTTCTGAATTTTTGGAGTCTATCGTCTTTCTTTCATGTCCCACAGTGACACATGTGTAGGTAGGTCATGGCTAGCACACCTGATTTGTAGTCTGTGGGAACTGACAGTGGTCAGAAAATAGATTTCTAGGCTTCAGGCACTAGCTTGAGACCTGTGAGAAAAGCTAAGTACATAATTCTCTCAAGTCTGGCCTGGGAAATCATACGGAGGAACCCAAACAATCCTTGTAGATATCCTTTTTCCTGACACCTGGGTTTTTCTCAACTTGTTTACTGGCAAAGATGTTTAGAAAGAGGTGTCGGCTCTAACAACCAATCATATTGATTGTACTGAAACACTGCATAAAAGAATCTGTCTTTCAATTAACTTTCGCTAAATTCCCTCCAATCAGAAGGCTTGGAGTCTTGTATCGTTACTGCTGCCGTACCAAATTGTAACGATAGTAGTCAATGAAAAAGATGCAGATTCCTACTTTTGAATTATGTGGAGGGAATTTGAGCTATGTTTTACAGGCTTTGAGATGTTAGCTCAAAGGGTGAAATTCATGAACTCTGGCATGCTGAGATAGGAGTTTTGAAATTAACTGATGGAAATACCAGAGAGATCTTCATTTCTGAAAGAGAGTTCTGCTATTTTTCTGGGACTAAGAGATGTGTTTGCTGCCTTCAGTTATGTGTAATGTAAAACTGGGATGTTGCAGCCACCTCGGGCATCCGAGAAAGATAACAGGTTTGTTCTTTTAGTTGAATGTGAAGTCAGTGATGGCTGCGAGACAGTGAGAGTGGCAGGGGACAGAACATGGAGCTGGGGGTTAAAATCATCTATATCTTACCTGCTGTTGGGAAATTGTCTTCACCACTCCTTTACATTTCCCTGGATATCCTCCATCAGCATTCCTATTGAAGCTGGACATCAGATTGACAAATACCCAACAAGGAAATTCCAGGGGGATAAAGGAATCAGAAGCATGTCTAGGATTAAGGCATGCAGGTTGAGTAGGAGAGACCTGGGCTCTGAGTCTCTGCTTCTGAGGGTGTTTGTATGATAGTCACTGGATGAGCAATGTAAAGCAGCTTTCTCTGGTCACATCTGTGAGTGATAGAAGCTGTAATTTCTGTAGGTTTGGTTGAATTCAGTGATTCAGTGTGCTCTCCAAGTATGTTTTCTGCCTGATGGATTTGGGGTGTAGCTTGGCTCAGATTACCCGCTTTGCAAATTTTGGACTGCATTGGGCTGAAGACCAGCACCTGGAGACAAGGTCTGTTATACAAAGATGAGGATGTCTCCGGGAGTGTTCAAGAGCAGATCTTTGAATGTATAGGGTTTTGCAAAGCAGTGCAAAAACCTACAGCTCTCATGTAACTTTGTGTATGTGATGGAAATTTGAGATTTAAGTACGCAACTTCCTGTCAGTTTGGCATCTGAAATGTTTCAATATTACTTTGGATCTTTCCCTTTGTGCAGGACACAAATGCTTAAACAATTAAAGCTCTGTGGAAAGATTAATGTCCTGGGTAGAGGGAGTGTCTTGGTGGAGTTTTGAGAAAATTCTCTGGCAAATGGAACAGTGTGTTAATTTTGTCTATTCAATACTGTACCAACTGTTAAGCAATTAAATAAGGATGGAGTAAAGAAGGAAAGAATCACTTCTAGTCCATATTCTAATATATGAAGATATTTTTAATAATGTAGGCAGTACTGCTTTTTATTTTAAGATACAAATTAAGATATAACACTAATGAACTGCTACTGATTTAGGAGGAAACAACAAAACCGGAGCCCATTTAGTAGTAGCAGTAGTGTAATATTAGAAATGAGTTACGTATATTTCCTGCTTTGATTGAATTCTATAGACATTTCATTCTCCTTGAGAATTTTTTATTTATATTTTCTTTTGATTGTAGTGAACTCCTTTCTTCCTGTTTTTAAATAAACACTGGAATCGATCTAGAGAGGGATCTTTTAATAAAGAAATGTATTCTGGATGTCATGTAAGTCATGTCAAATCTACTACAAGAGTAGCAAAACTGTGTGATTTTGCATATTGTCCTAGGAGTGAGAGTCTGTATGGTATTTAGCTACCCTGTCTGATTGAACCATGACACATGCACACATGCTTGCATTTGTATTTGCCTATAAATACAGCCAAAAGTATTTTCCAGACCAACTTAGTTAGAACACCTCCCTTTTTTTCCTTCGGACTGTGCCACTAACATGCCTCTAATACATAACTCCCTTTTGGAAGGAATTTTCTCCTCAGTTATTGTAGCATTTTTTTTTTGGTCAAATTCTGCTTAAACAGTTGAAAACCTGCACCTCCTTCATTTCCATTCTAAAACTAGGGGTTCACATCTCCTTGTGTAATAGCTAATGGCATTATAAATTACCTTGAGCAAGGCAGAGAAGAATGAAAAAAGAAAAGAGAATGCTGTCATTTTCTGCCTAGAGGCCAACAGCTTCACTGAGCCTGGTCGGGGGGAAGTGGAGCTCAGAATACAGAGTTTCAGGAAAGAAAATGGATTTTAAACCTTTCCTTGTGTGGAGTCGATTTTAATGTGCAGATAACCACCAGTGACTGTATTGTGTTTGTGACTTCAGTCTTAAAATTCTTTTTGCCCATAAGAGATGGACTTTATCTGTAAAACTCATAATCCTTTGAACCAAGCATATCAGTAAAGTGTGCTACTGTAGATATGTGCCGAGGGAAAAGCTTTTCTGTGATTTAAATCCTAATTTATCTTGTTTAATGTTTGTGTATTCAGGCAAAAGAAAACAAACAAAAAAAATTAGCAACCCTCTTTTTTCTCCCCTTATACTTCTTTCTCTTAATTTTCTTTTGTCCACCTCAATCCTAACACTGGGTTGAAATGCAATCACTTTGGTGTTTTACACTAGGGTTTTTTGCAGGTAGGCTTTGAATCTTTTGGAGTGGAAAGATGGTGGTAATGTTGGCAAATAGTATTTTATTTTCTTTTATTCTTTCAGGCAGATGTTCAAAAATTAGGAAATGGTGCTCAGAAATGAAGATTAACCAGTAATCTTGTCAGACTTGTTAAAATGAGGTTTCCAAGTTGTGGAGTTTGAAATTCAGGAACTCTCTTGGTTTTATTACAACTCAAATCAATCTATTGATAAGGGTGGAGGTCATTAAGCATGAGAATGTCTCTTTCTGATGACCTTTGACATTCAGCTGAGAAGTGGAGAGAAGGAGGAAGAAGAGACTCTCATGTGGAAATCTGAGACTCTGCATTTCTAGAAGTTTTATAGGAATGAGCCGCTGGAAAGAGGAGAGCCTACTACTGCCTTCACAGAAAGAAGGTTCCTGTGAGAAGGTTCCTTATTAAACATTAGAAAATCTCCTCAAGGGAAAGCCACAGGAAACACAAAATAGTAGGAATTTGGTCTTCATTGTTTTTATTGGTCATGAAATTGTTTCTCAGTGTTTAGCAAGTTCTTAAGCACACCTGTGTCTAAATAACACTATCTGCTCCTTCAGCTTGAAGGAGAAAAATAACAAACCTTGCAAGTATTAGAGGGCAAGAAAATGCATTTCATATATCAGTAGCAATGTGCACCTTACTTTTTTTTTGTCAGCTCTTGTGTGATGATTAGATTTTTTAAATGTGGTGGTTTGCCAATAACGTAAAACATCTGTTTTTAGAAGTTGGGAGGGTGAGACTCTTTCCCAGCCTTCTTTAATTTGAATCTGATTTACCCAGAAACATAATTATTGTGATCACAGATTTGCACACCTAACCATTTCAAGATAATGTTAAAATAGCTTGGATGACTGTGTGCCAGACTTATGTACTTATTCAGCTGACTTCCAGTCAACTCAATTCTGCATATTAAAATTTAGAGATAAATTCGATCTTGGCAAGCATGAAGGTCTGGGCCTTTGTGCAAATGACAATTAAAGGTCAATACCACCAAAAAATAGCAAACAGAAGCCTTGGAATATAAATTGGCTCTGTTAGATATGCTTCAACTTGATCTAGACTGTAGCCTCCCTATGCAAAATGGAAGGAAAACTATATGGGTTGGTTTGAGTAAAACATTGCAAGTCCTCTGGAAATGAGTGAGAGCTGATCACTGGTGTTTTGCTTCAGGCTTCTTTCTCTTTTAACTAGCAGGTAGTTCTACATGCTTTGTATGGCGGAGAGATGAAGACATTTAATCTAACATGAATGAGGGCTTTTGTGCTGTTACCTTCTTGTAACACAGCAGCAAGGAATTTGCAGCTAAGGTGTGAGTTAAATTCAATTCACACAGTTTCCCACTGTGCATCAGGGTAAATATTTCCCTTAAACTGGTGTTAGAAAGAGCAGAGTGTTGAAAGAGATTAATCTCGGTCTTTCTGGTCTGGGTTTCTGGAGCCAGGGCAGGGGTGATAAACATCTGGTCCCTGAAGGGTGTGACCTATACTGAATGCATTTTCTGACACAGCACAGGCACAGGATGGCTCGAGTTGCCACCACGTGCCCTGGCACAGAGCTATGCCAGTGTATGGATACTTGGGCAGCTCTCCAAGAGCTCCTTGTGGCAATGGTATGGGGCATTTCCCTGCTTTGTGCTTTTTTCAGTGTAGCCTGTGAAGGCAGGAGAGGAAAAAGCTTTTGGACAATTTTTCATAGCTCATCTGCAAAACTTATGATCTCTGGGGGTGTGATAATTGCTTGTGGTGCTGTTTTCTCTAAAGATGATCATGTCTGCAAGGCAAGCATTCATTAAAAACCACTGATTTGTTTAAATCTCTTCAGGTTCTTCTTTCAAGGTTGTCCTTAAAAGTCTTACATCTGGAATAAAGCAGTAGATAGACCATGAGTTTGATGCCAGAGTCTCATTCGCCTGTAGTACAGCAAAGCTGCCCTTGTAGACAGCAGGTGGGGATAAGCTAGATGCTAAATGCTTGACCAATCACCCGGGAAATTCACAGATAGCTGGGGAAACCAATGTGATACTAAGGAAACTTTTCTTGAAGAAATTGCATTGGAAATGAATGCTTAATATTTGTGTTGGAAGGAAGTATGAGTACTGAGTCGAAAGGTAGCCTGTGATGCACTGAAATCTTTATTTTCTGGAATTAGGAAATTCTCTAATTTAGAAAAGAGAAATTACCATCTATTTTAGGGAGAGTTCCTCTTTTGATCATCTCCACTGACATGTAGTCCATGTCTGTACACAAAGATCATATATGAATGATTACCTGCAAATTAAATTATGAGGGACTTGAAGAGATCCCATGGAACACAGCTGGTGACCCATTTAGTACAGGAAGGTCAGATTTGTGCTCAAGAATTCCTCACCACAAACAGAGCAGAGTATTAGACTTTCAAGAGGAAGGTTATGTTTCAACATATGAGTTTGGTTAATTCTCCTGGCAGGTTTTTCAACAGAAAATTTTCAGAAACAAATGTTTTAGCAGGCAAACCATGATGTGCATGTGTATTCCCGCATTGCTGGATTTAGATGGTTATTTTTGTTCACGTCAGAGAAGGCTCTGTTGCTGATGCTGTAGGGTTGTGTGAGGTAGCTACTCTCAGAGGTACCAGCAGAACTGTTCTTCTGCTGGCTTGTTTGCTTGTTAACAAATATTTTAGTCTTGCTTTTTCGAGCTTGCAGCTGTGAGTCAATGACTTATCTACAAAAGGAGAGCACAGGCAGTGGCAGCACCAAATGCTGAATTCTGCAGCTCTGTTCTCCAGTGATCACTTCTGGGAATACCAGAGTCATCCCCATCCTCATTTCTCTGCTGAGGAAAATTTTTTCACGAGAAGGCAACATTTTCTGTCTCCCCAAAACCAGACTTCGGGTCAGTAGTTAATTTCAGATAATCCTGTTAATGGTTCTCAAGTGGAATTCGAGCCAGTTGCCTGTATAGCCGGTGCCAGTATTTTCTCTGGACATAGAAATGATGGGAATAGTTTGTTGTTTATAGTGCTGAGGTTTGTTGAGCTCTAGATGTACCTGTTTGATTGAGTGTGGGAGAACTTCTAGTCTCATTACAGTCAAAATAAGCAATTCAAGCAGTTACAGCTACTCCAGACAGAAGCAGGTCACAGTGGGATCTTCTGGGCAGCCCAGTCACTCTGGAGGGGCTGGAGACTCCCACTCTTTTCCCCTGCAACAGAGGGAAAGGGAACAAACAGGAGGAGTGAGGGCATCCTGGGCAACCACACCCAGGAGAGGACTCAGCTCTGCAGCTCCAGATGTGACATGTTCAGGATTTTGTTGGGTGTTTTCACATATTTTAACCCCTGCAAAACAACCCCTAGTTTTTGTTCTTTAAGCCATTGAGAAAGGGTTTTGAATGCTGCTGTTTTGCTCCATCATGTCTTATGTTACAGAGAGTACTTGACCCATCAGTGGACAACATGCATCCATGTGTAAAGATAGTGTAAGGGTTTAATATGTCCACAATATTTTGTAACTGACTATGTTATAGCCATCTCTCAATTAACTGGAGTGTGAAGAATAAAGAATTGTGCCATTTATTTCCAGCTGACGGGGAGAAGGTTGCTCTGTTGTTTCCTACTGCTTTTTATTTGCACGTTTGATATTAGCACCATTCTCAGGAGAATGGCTTCAGGCAGCAGTTTGTACCATGAGCTCTTCTTAATGGCTGCTCTTCCCCTACAGTTCCGGTAATCTGATTTTAGAAAACCTTACTGAATTTCAAAGCCTGTCATGTGAAACACACAGCATGACATTAAAAATAAACAGGAGGGCTGGAGCCAGAAAGAAAAACGTGTTTCTGACATTCCTGGCTTTCCTAGGTTGTAGGGGAATATGCATATTTATGTATCTCTATATATTGTTAAGGAATTAGAGATTATTTAAAAGACTGAAAAATTTTCAATTTAAACCCCCCTGTCTACTGAATTTATACCATCACTATGTAGTTCTGCATGTAACTGCTCATCTTTTCCCCTTTGATGATCAGTCAGGCTGCATGTGCTGTACAGGTTAGTCTGGGCCAGCATATGCAAAATTCTTACCTATTGCTGCTGCTTATTCTATTTTAGCATGCTTATATTTGGGTTCAGTACAAGGGAATATTAATTATGTCCTGATATGCACACTTAACATTTCTAGTTAATATAGGCATCCTGGGATCAGAAGGAGTGTGGGCAGCAGGGGAGGGAGAGGATTCTGCCTCTCTGCCCTGCTCAGCTAAATAATCCCCACCTGCAAGTGCTGCCTCCAGCTCTGGGCTCCCAGCACAGGAAGGACATGGACCTGTTGGAGCAGGTCCAGAGGAGGGACACCAAGGTAATCAGAGGGATGGAGCACCTCTCTGATGTGGAAAGATTGAGAGAGTTGGGCTTGTTCAGGCTGGAGAGGAGAAGGCTTTGGGGTCACCTAAGTGTGATTTTCCAGTACCTGAAGGGAGCCTACACTAAGGCTGGAGAAAGACTATTTACAAGCATGTGCAGTGACAGGAAAAGGGAAAATGGCTTCAAACTGAATGACATTATGTTTAGGTTAGATATTAGGAAAAAATACTTTCTTGTAAGAGTTCTGAGGTGCTGGAAAAAGTTGCCCAGAGAAGCTGTGAATGCCCCATTTCTAGACATGTTCAAGGCCATGTTGGATGGAGCTCTGAGCAACCTGGTCTAGTGGAAGGTGTCCCTGCCTATGTCAGGAAGGTTAGTACTAGGTCATCTTTAAGATCCCTTCCAACGCAGACCATTCTATGATTCTTCTTCTTTGGCTTAAAAATAATTTCTGTCTTCAACATTGTTTTCAGAACATAACTCACTATTGTGCTACTGCCAACTGGGAGTCCTGTTGCTTGAGCTGCCTCTTTTTCTTCTACTTCTTTTGCTTTATCTGTTACCTGGCTGAACATTTTGTGCCAGCTGTATGGATGCAGAAGAAGAAATATGATGGCATTATGTGGAGTGGGAAAAATATAATACAGCATTTAGCAATCTGTGCCTTGCCCAAGAGCACAAATATCATCCTGAAATGTCTCAGTGTAAAATAATGTGCCCCTGGCTTTCACATAAATGATCAGTGTTTGTGTGTTGGTGTCTTAGTGGAAAACACTCAGAACATTTTACATTTTTGTCATCAATATTCCACACCAGCCTTGACTGAGTGGTGATTTTCGGAAAGTGTCAAAGTGAAAGACAAAAATGACCCTAAGTTCAGATGAAGCTGACTCTGAAATACCTGGCCAAGATCTGATGGCTCTCAATACCTGTGTATGTGTGTGAATGTGGGGAACAAATGTATCTTCCACTCCTCAAAATTTTCATCCTAGTATACTCTTTAAATTTTAGTGTATATTTTATTTTTTTAATTACAGTATCATACACTTTAGTTGAGCAAAATATTTATGTTTTCTGTACAGAAAAGGGTCATGTGGGAGTTGCAGGTTTTTCCTTCCTAAAATAATTTTGAAGCTTTTAAAAGATCATAAAAAACCAAAAAGTGACTTTTGGTCCACACTGGTTTATCGATATTCCAAATCCAAACATCCCAGACACTTCACTCTGCTTTAATGGAAGAAAACAAATAGAGAAGCTATTTTAATAAAGTCATTTGTTGGAGTAGGTCTTAAGGGGGTGGTAGTAAAGAAAATTATAATTTGAAAAATTATTGTTTCTGCTATTTTAATAATAGGGGGAAATGAAAATGAAGGCAATCATGTTTAGGAAGAATGGTATCACCCTTGATTGTGCAATAGCATGCAGGAGCTGTTCAAGTGGAAAAGATAAAAGAATATTCAATGTGGGACAAATACAGTTAGAGCAATGTGATTACAGGTTTATTGAATAATGGGCTGGAGTTTCAATGTTATAATTTCTAAAGTGATTCTTTAAGCAAAGCTTCCTTTAGCCAAAAGGAGCAGTATTGCTTAGGAACTGCTGGAGATGAAGTTTGTGAAAATCAGGATATGTAATACTCACAGGGAGAGAATAACTTAAAGTTGTAAAAGAGTTGAAAAGGAGATAATTTCTTCTTCTCCTTTAGGCTCCTCTCCTTCCAAATATGGAAGACTTGTTTTCCCTACACCCTATGTCTGTATGTGTGGGCCTGTGTATACACATGATGAGCACGCTGAGAGGTGAACTAATTGATTTAGTTTTAATGGTTTGGCCCATTGTTCTTTTGGACATTAATGTTTCTACAGAAGGAATGACAGAGCAAAATATAAATTGCTGTCTCAGCTTCTCTGCTGCACAGCCCAGATTGTTGACATGAGCCTGTACTGCAAGCAATGAAATAAAGATACTGGAGGAATCACATGAAAAATCTTTCTTTTATAAATCAAAAACCAGAAAATAAAATAGAAAATGCTCTTAGAAAAGAAAGGTTCTTCTGACTCTTTAGAATGATATATATATATATTCTTCAGTGAATGAAAAAAAAAAAGGCAAAATGATTTTAAAATTTTATTGCAATAAAGCAAATTTATTACTTTGGATCAGAATTCAATTATTTTTTTTGTATTTTCAGTCCTCCAGGCAGGATCTTTAACACCGGCACTCAGATATATGTGACTGACTTTATGTGTCACACCTTTTCCATTTGCTGCAATACATGGCTCTCCTGCCCTAGAGAGAAACAAATTTATATGACTTTCTGGGCTTAGAGCTGAGCCCTAATATGTAAAATTCACTTGTGTGCTGGTTTTGGCTGGGATAAAGTTAATTTTCTTCATAGTAGCCAGTATGGGGCTGTGTTTTGGATTTGTGCTGGAAACAGTGTTGGTAATTCAGGGGTGTTTTGGCTATTTCTGAGAAGGGCTAACATGGAGTTGAGACCTTTTCTGCTTCTCATCCCACCCCATGAGTGAGCAGGGGGGTGCATGAGGAGTTGGGAGGGGCTACAGCTGGAAAGGCTAAATGTCCAAAAGGACATCCCATATCCTATGGCATCACACTCAGCATTTTAAGCTGGGGGAAGAAGGAAGAAGAGGGGGATTTTCAGAGGGATGTAATTTGTTTTTCCAAATCCCCGTTATACGTGATGGAGCCCTGCTGTTCTGGGGATGGCTGAACACTTGCCTGCCCTTGGGAAACAGTGAATGGTTTCTCTTTTTTTCTTTGTTTTTGTGGTGAGTTTTGCTTTCCCTGGTAAACTGCCTTGATGTGAGATTGTCAGAGCTTTTCAAATATTTGGTGATAGTTGTAGGCTGGTGTTTATCATTTTGGAAAATATTTTGAGAGCTCGTTTCACAGTTTATCCATCTGGGCTTAAGAATTATGCCTTAAATGAAGAAAAAAAATCATATTTTTATAGCTGAAACTGTTAATTACTGTTACTATTGTCCGGGCAATGATTCAAACATAGGAAAGAATTAATAGCAAATCAAAGGTTTTAAGCACAGGCTTTGAGATATGACTATCCAAGCAAAGGGGAGTTGTTCTGCTCCTCTTGCTGCCAGTGGCAGACCAAGGTTCTGCCTGGTGAAAACGTGGCCTTTACTGAATCAGACCCTGAATGAGCCCCTGGTTCCCTCTTAGCCCACATCAGAAGTGAACCCTGCCACCCCCTCCTAGGACAGTGCAGAGCTGTGTCCTAAACTGGCTGTAAATGAGTCCTGATATTGGTCCTCACCATGCCAGTGTCTATGCTAAACTGAAATTGACTATTTCAAAATTAATCTCATCAAAAATAAACCTGAGGAACCTCTTAAAAAGGGAGAGAATTATTTTCTGCTATAGTTGGATTTTGGAGTGACTGGTAAGTCTTAAGATGAGTGAAAAAATGCTGCTGGTAATGTGTAGCTCCTTTCTAACAACACAGACACTTACCCATTTCTTCCTTCCCCCATCCATGCAGCTTTTTCCAGAAAAAGCAGAGAAAGCAGAGTATACCCTCCTTCAGTCACCCCTGGTTCACTGGGTGAATCTGTTTTGACCTCCAAAGGGGTGTGTAGTGCATGTTCTCTGACTGAGCGTTGGGAATGCACAAGTCCTAGTGTTTCTGTGTGGCATTCACCTGATCCTCCAACAGGGTGTTGCAGAGCTCAGTTTCAGTGGCATTGCAGTGGCCTTGTTGGGGGATTTGATTTAACACTGAACACTGGGAATATACATTTTATGGTTCCCTCAAATCCTGTAAGTTCTTTTGCAGAAATAAGGCTAAAACTGCTTAAGTGAATAGAAATGCGAGTGCAAACGAATACTGCTGAACACTGCTGCTTGTGTTCCAGACCCTCTGTATTTTTGGTTGTCACAGGAGCAATATATGAGAAACGACAGTATAATATTAATTTAAGCTTCTTTTAGGACTTACATTTTTGATTAATGATTGATCCTTTTGTCACTGCCAAGCAATAAATCTGGATAGTGCCCTGAGAGGAAAGCATTTGCTCACAAGACCAAATCCTTAGCAGCTGTACAATGCTTTTCAGAAGCTGTTTTTATTTACATTAAGTGGATATTTGCCCTTCCATATTTACTGCAGCAAGAGTATTTTGATCTAAATAAAAGCAGATCCCTGTTCATCTTCAGGAGAGTGAAATAAGCCCTCAGTTGCTATAAACATCTGCAACACCTCTGGCCTTGACAGCTGTCTGCTGACGTTATGAACAGACACTCACCTCCAATTTTTTATGATGGTGGACAGTACATTTCCATCTGTTATTTCCTTTGCAAATTTTATACTCTTTTTATACTCTTGTGTCGACATCCAGATTTATACTTATTACCCAGCTGTTATTCCAGGTAAATGCCTTTTCTGTGGCTAGGAATGCTTTTGAAGGGCTCTTATAGTCCTGTCAGGATCTCTCTGGCCAGATGCCACCATTGTCAGGGCACCTGGAGCGTCCTTTGCCCACCACAAAATTGGTAGGGCTTCTCTAATTTATTTTTCACCCTATTTTGCTAATCCCACTTTTAATCTACTTTTCTCTTTTTCAAGTAAAGAAAACACATCTGCTAAACACTGTCCTTAGTCCTACAGACTGTAAAATGAAAAGCAGGATGAGGATCAAAGAGTTACTTCCATCCAAGGGAATCTAGATACCACAATGAGGTGTCTCATTATGTGATTTGCTATTTGAGGTAGTTATATCTAAGGATGAAGTCCTACCTCTGAAACAGGATCTAAAGTAGGTCCATTCATACTGGAAAAGGATAAATTAAATACAGATGCTTTTGTTATATCATCTTGTCAATGATTTGGGGCAACATATTAAAAGCCCAAGGCTTATATGGATTTTTTTATTGAAAAAGAAATCCAAATAAAGGCTAAGAATTTTTAGGGTTGATGATTTTTTAACATTATTATTATTGAGGGTTTGATCAGTTAAATTTAAAACATTTCTATATGTAGAATCAGATACCTCTGCAGCCATTACCATGGGAGAAGGGAAAGTACAGCTGCTGATTTCAAGAAAATCCAAGTCAGGGGATAAGATGCACTTTTATTTGGTTCCTTACTCTTTAAATAACTCACCCTGAAATGAAACAAAGCCACTAAAAATCGACAACAACAAAGTATCCTCAGCCCTTCTCTTCTGATTTAATGTGAAGAATCAATCTTTCTTATGTAGGTTATGTTTCTACTGGGGAAGATAAACCATCCTAAGTCTTTGAGGACTGAATTTGGAATTTTATTGTAAAGATTATAATTCATTTTTAGCTTAATCATTGTTGAAGATCTTATCTTTATAGTCATGTGAAGAGTGAAAGAAAAGTGCTGATATAGAAATAAAAAAAAGTCTCTTCCATAGATAGGATCATATATCTGTAAGAGTCTTTTGTTATTTTTTCCTATATTATGTGTTTAAACTCATTGTACCCCCTCTTTCCAGTGCCTGGTATTGTAACCATGAAAAAGAGGAGGCATCTTGCTTAGTTTGAACCAAGTTTTGTTGGCAAGTTATGGTGAATACCCATTTATTAACATAACATAAAGGCAGAAAACTTTAGAGTTCCCTTCTAACTGATGAACAATTATTGCTGCCACACTAAAGGAAATAACTCTCCTTCGTATATGTAACAGATATTTGCATGAGCAATAATACTTACCATTACCACTTTAGATCTTGTAAAATTGTTCTTACATAATACACATTTACAACCAAAACCAAAAACAATAACAAAGCCAGCTCTTACAAAACCAAAATAATTAGCTTCCATCTCTAGTCCTCTATCTGCTAAAATTATTGAAAGCCACAATATCTAAATCTGCTCATACAAGCTTCTCAAATAGATGTTAAATCAAACCAAAATAAAACCCATAATTGGCTGATGCAAGCTGCGGGATCTGTTCCAGATCATCACACACACAAAGCATCCTTTGATCCCTTTCCTTGCATGTATTCTTAATCCATCTCTTGTTGTTTTAACTTGTAATCTGCATTATGGTTCCACTGCTTGCTTTATCTTTCTATCCTGTAATGTAAATCAAGTAATCCAGAAATGGTTGCAGTAAGTAACCAAGTCTTAAGTAACAGGGACTGTTTGGGGCTATCAGGATGAGCTCCCCTTGCTGAGGTGGTGGCTGGAGAGTGATGTGGTGCAGCATGCCTGTATCTTCCTGTTGGGTATAGATTTTTCATCATTTTAGGTTGCTCTCACTGTAAAGGTATTTTTCCCAGAGATGCTTAGGTCTGTAGCACTTTGTTGGTCAGGTTGGAGATAGGGCAGAAGGGCATAGATCTGAGATCAAAGGCTTTTCTTCTTCTAATGTTTGAAAAAGTTCAGATCAGCGTTTGAAACTGTGTGCCTGGTTGGCCTGTGCTGTTTAGCTGAGATTGGTTTTGTCCTGGGGAAAATACCTGAAAACTCTGAAGCTTATCCAGGTTGCCTCAATGTACAAAGCTCAGCTAGGAATTCCATCAGTTCAAGTTTGTCTGTGAAATTCATCGCATCTCACCATCTGGGATGTAGAACTGGAAGACCCTTATCTGAACTTTTCAGACATTAAAAAAATTATGTTTTATTATGGTCTTTAAATGATTAGAGGCTGCGCAGTGAACTAATCTGTTTTCATCATTTTATTCAGTACATTTCCCTCCCACCTGAAAAACAGAGGCATAAACCCTGACAAGAAAAGCTGTAGATTTACTGGGAGTAAAATGAGTAGATGTTAATGTGCAAAATCTTGTAATAAATGTATGGATTAATTGAACAACTGCATTAAGAGGAACGTTTTTCTTCACAGGGAACAAACAGGCAAGGACAGGTGGCCTTTTTAGTGTAAGCTGATGATTAATGTGATATAGTATGAGCTGTGAAGTGTGCTGATAGCCCACTAAACCTCCTCCACATGAGTCCTCATGGGAGTCTTTAGAAATGCATTATCTGTCACACAAAATAAACTGGCAAAAGTTTTTAGTCTAGATTACTTGTTCTTTCCTGCCTCACTGTTTCTGATTAGACTGGAGTGGCACGGCTGGCTCCAATTCTACCTTGAAGCAAAGTTGTCTACCGGAAGAAATTGAGACAACTCACTGTACCTGGGAGAGCCAGTGAGATCATCAATTCCATGGAAAGCCAAAAGGAACACAGTTTCCAATCAAGTTAACCTGCAGGCATTGCATTTAGTTTAGCTCATTCTGGTTAGTTGCCCTGTTTCAGTGGGACCACAAGTCTCACCTTCAAATCTTTCATAACTGCAGTTGTATCATCCTCTCTATCCAGACCTAGAAAAGGGAACATCATATATAATTTTGTGTGGGGGAGGGTTGTTGTTTTTGGTGATTTTTGGTTTTTGGGTTTTTATTTTTTGCTCAGTTGTTTTATTGGTTTTTGTTGGTTTGTTTGCTCACTTATTAAAAAATTCAAAGGGGGAATGCAGATATTCCAAGTACAGTGTAAATCCACCCTGGGCCCCCAGGTTTTGCTAAGAAGCACACGAGTACATTTTCCTAACTCATCTTTCTGAGATATTACCTGTCCCAATTCAAACTGGCTAGGTGCACATGTACTCCCGTGAATGGTGATTAATGAAACAACAAATGCAGTGGATACTTCAGTGACTTTCTCATTTCCTACCTGGAACCACTCAGCAAGAGCTGATGTTATGGATGTTGTATTCATGCTGTCTATCATGTCTAAAGAACATCTCCCTCTGTCTAGGTAAATCCTGGTTGGGTGTTCTGTCGCCTGCGTGCCATGCTGTCATGGTGCTAGAAGGTCTCTTACTTTATGAATGTGTTGTTGATTATTTCAACTCTCTTAATTCAAACTGTGTGTCTACAGCTGTTCCTTAAAGGACTATTAATTTTTAAAACATAGAAAATTTCTATATTCACCATTATTTTAGCAGAAAGGAATGAAATGTGCATATCCATGTAGGCTGTTCATTAATTCCCAAGGCAAATGTACCCTTTAGCTTTACCATTTCACTCAAATTTGCCTGTTTTGTGCAAAGAAAATACATTGAGCTATGATCCTGACAACTGCAGCTATGAAAACATATTTAATATTGATATTAAAATTAGTCTTAAAATATTACTGTGCAGTTGGTCAGAATATGCAGAGAAACATATTTTGTTTTGATGCACATAGCTGCACAAATAAATTATCTATGCATTTGTAATTTTATCTTTGGCATTTTTCTTGAGGGACATGGGTGAACTCTCTTAGTAATCTAAATCATATTCTTTTCTGCAAAATATTACCGAAAATTAGGTTGTTGGTTCTTTAAATAACAATAGCAGAAGGAGCAAATAGAACCGATTAATCTTTACGAGTAGATCAATTTCTCTTAGTTAGCTCTAGATAGATTTATCATGGTTATCTGCTCATACTGCATTCACATCAAACTCTGGGAATACATTTAGGGAAGAACCACTGCTCAGCTGACTTCCAGGTTGTCTGATGCATCTTGGCAGGTGTTGCCACCTTCATGCTTTCAAAGATACTGAAAGAAAAGAGGAGTGGGGAAGGGTTTATATCATGGTTGCTCAAGCTTGAGGACACATGTAAGATTTGGTCTCACAAGAATCTCTCTCCCAAGAGGCTGAGGTACAGCTGCAACAGGACAGGAACAGAGTATCCTGCAGATTTGGGCTATTCCTCTAATGAAGGGAGACTTCATTAGCTTATGTCTTGTAGAACTTGCTCTGGCTCGGACCTGGGTTAGGTGACTTCTTGAGGGAATTGATTTTGAAGCAGCTGGGCTTGCACAGTGGCACATGTTTGTCAGGTACCCTTGAGGATATGATTATCCAAATGGGTCTTTTGGTTTCACTGTCCAGCATCCCATGAAAATCAGACTGTATTTAGGAACTCCTGTCTCTGTTCTGGCAAACTGGCTTAGCTAGTTGAAACAGGACTATGGGTTGAAGTTGGCAGAATCTGTATTTGACTGTGAGCCAAGACCACTAAAATGCTGAGGTTTTTCTTAAACATATACTGGAAGTGGGGCTAAGATGTTGGGAAGCTGTTGCAGCCACAGAGCCTGTGAGGCCTCCCTGGCGGTCAGTGGCCTAAGATAAGAAAATGCAAGTCACTATGAATGGCCAAAAAGAAATGCCTTGGCGCCCTCGGACCCCTCTTATCTCTCTGTAAAATCATAGGTCATTTTGTACCCCAACTCACCCTATTGGTCCACTTTTCAAAACCCCTCCACCCTATATAAACCCAAATCTTGCCCTGCTAAGGCAGAAGAGCTGTCCCTGGAAACCTCCAAAGAGAATGCCAATAAAACACCATCTGAGGAACTTCATACAGCTCTTCTCCTCTCTCTCCCTGTGTCTTCCAGGGCACTTAGCAAGCAAAAGCTGAATGTCACTACGATCTGAAATTCACTGCTATTAAGAGCTGAATTCACTAAAAGCTGCTTGCTAAGTTTGCCTGAGGCTGGATACCTCATCGAAGCGTTGGGTTGAGTGATTCCTAACAGTACCATTCTATCCGGGACTCATATGGGCCAGGATCAGACGATCCTGAGATCCAGGCCTCTATAAGGAAGCAATCAAGGAGAAAATCCTCATGGATCCCTTTTTTTTACTATTTTTAAGGCGCACCTTTTGGAGTAGAGTCCAAGAGCTCATGTGAGTGGTACCAAAGGCTGTAGGTGTAGGAATTCATGCTGCTCATCCCAGGCATAAGTCAAAATTACAAGTGCTTCAAGTCTTAACTGAGATGTGCTGTGCTTTACAATGAAGAACACTCTGTAACCAGAGCCTTATTTATCTTAGTAGGTGGCAGAAAGAGCTGGTAAAATACATTTTGTTGAAAATATTTTACTTGATGAGTAGTAATATTTATCAAAAATATCCTATCATATTTATATTCAAAAGGTTAACTGAAACATTGAGCTCCTAAATGCAAAGGATTTAATTGTCCACTGGCTCCTGAAGCCTTTTCCCTCAGAGAGTTCTGAAAAATCTCATTCTAACTCATTAATTTCACAGTAATATAGAAATTTTTGCACATTGATAGTTTAAAATGGATTGAGTTTAACAGCATACTGAGTAGAAGTTGCTTCTTTGGACATACTGGCACTGAAAAGTATCTGAAAAAAGTAGTTTCTTTTATGAAAGCTCTTCAGACATGCTCCACAGTCAATAAGTATTTTCTAGAAAGAAAAGAGCTCAACAAATTTACCTACACAAGGTGAATGAAAAAATACTGATTTTTTATTAATAAGTTAGGTAATATATAGAAATCATGTAACTTAAAACAGTGTAATAAAAATTTCAGTAGGTGTTTTTTGGCAATTATACAGTAGGTTGTCTGTGCAGGACACACACCCACATTTCCTTGGTATAAGAATGTGGAGTGAGCAACCACTACCAAATGCAGTGTGAATTCACCCTCAATTTCTGCAATTGTTGTTCTGAGAACTTTACCAGAAATCTGTTTTGTTTAAATTTACCAGGTACAGTTGTATCTTCCCCACATTCACCATTATATAGCACTGACTTTTCAAACACTCAGAAATAGTACCCTTGACCTTTAAAATGGCGGTGAAGATAGGGCTGTTTCAGTCTTGATCCATATGCCAAAGCCATTGACATAAATCCAGAGAAGGGTCATCTATGGCTGTGCACTGATGAAGTCTGAAGAATGTGGTACAAAGGAACACCATGCTCTGTTTTGGCTGTATGTGTGGCTAGGTTTCATCATTTGCTTTCAGCACAAAATAGTCTTAAAAATGTTGGGCCAATGTGTACCTCAATATGTGTTGGTAACACTGCTGAAGTCATACAAATACACTGAGAAAAGGGAAATACTTGAATTTCTCCTAGAGTAATAGTGATGTTCCCCTTGAATTCTGAAGTCTGACATATCAAGTTTTGCACTATTCCCTTATTTTTAAACATAAAGGATATATGACATGACACTTCACTTGCTTTTTACTGTAATTTCATCATCTGTGTTGGCATGGACATCATTATTTTGACACAAGTTCTAGATGATTTGCCATAAGGATTCTGCTGGTTTTAGTCATGATAAGGAAAATAGATGCCATACAAATCACGTGAAGCTGTTTTTATAATTCTCCCTCATTCCAAATCTGTTTATTTCATTAATGGTCAAAAGCAAGGAGTTTCATTAGCTGTATGTGGACAGTGAGTTTTGTTCATGTAGGGATGCCTGGGTGTGAATCTCTGTACTTAGATCTATCTGTAAACTAGAGAGATAAAGTTAACATTTTGTTTATATATCTGTATGTACCAGAAATGTAATTAATGCCTCCTTGCATTAAAAAGGAAACAAAACGATGAGAGGTTATATACAAGCATTCAAATATATTTATTCATATACCAAACATTCTGCCTCCATTCTCCAAAACTACATTTCTATTTGGTCTTGTATTTTACTCCAACATCATTACTTTTGGACACCATCATCTGCATCAAAAATGGAACAAAGTCATCTCTAGAAAAATCAGTTTAAAAGCCAACAGTTCTCCAAACATATTCTCTTGTCCTATGTAGTGGTGTAACCACACCCAAACCAATACTGGGACTAGTCTCAGGCACATGCTAAGCCTCCAGTCATGCCTGATAAAATTTGGAAGTAATGTTAATCGGAATGGGCCAAAAATTGTGCCAGGGACCTATCTGATGATGTCATGGTTGTGCTGGTTGTGTTCTCCCACCAGGAAGCGTCTTTGGATGCCTTTTATTTAGTAGTAGATGTGCAGCCCCCCATTCCACAAACTGATTTTTCGAGGAGGACTGACTCTCTGTGTTCAGAGTCTAACAGGATCTGTGTCTGAGTGGCAGACCCATATTGCTGGCTGACCTACAAGCCTGGCCCTCAGGGATTTCAGGAAGAACCCCGTGCCTAAATAATCCTAGAAACAAGAGCACTCTGCACAGCAGGACTGCCTCGGGCAGGCGTTTGGAAGTTTTAGATTAGTGGGAATTTCTCACCTCTCTCCCAGCTTTCACAGCCTTGTAGATGTTTGCAACCAAAGGCGTTCTGACTTCATTATTTTGCAAATTCACAGGTCAATCTTAAAGAGTAATTTGTGAAAATTTGCATGAAGAGGTGGCATCAACAAACCTGTGACAGTAGCAGAGATGATAAATCCCAGGTAGAAGTGATGGAGAGAGGAAAGGGGAGATGCCTATTGAAAAGCAAAAGTGCTTGGCACAGTAAAGACAAGGTTAGAAAGCATCTTCTGCACCTTTCCCGTCTTTCTATTATTTGCTCATAAGCACTTTTAGATCAGGAAACTGTGTTTCCTTGCTCATTACAAAAGAATCGAGAGACTAAAGGGCAGCAGATAACTTTGCAAAACATTTTCACAGGCTGAATTGGTGTGATTAGTAGTGGTTAGTGCATGGGAATGGAAAGAGATTCTAGCAGCAGTTTTCCTTTTAAGGAAGGATAGAGAATGAATGCAGAAAAATACTCAAGATCTGTTGGATAATTTTTCTTTACTATTATGATGTTCTTTACCTTCCTCTTAATTTTATGGGAAATACAAATAATGAATTTTGAAGCCTTTTGCTAGAAATACATTGAATGTAGGAGGTAAATAAAGAAAGAAATGGGAGCAGGATACAGTGGATAGGAAAGGTAGACAACAAGAAACGATATGTAGAAACTTCTCATATAAATGAAAATTTAAAAACATGAGCTTAGAGTCATGGCAGTTTTATAACTTTAAACAGTAACATCCATATCATGAGCAATATCAGATCTTGGTAATACAAACCAATCTTAATATCAAGAGTGTGGTTGCTGAACTCTAAACTTGTATGCATCAGTTTTATTTTGGACTTGTTTCTAATTTAAATAGATGTGATGATAGACCTCATGCATTTACTGCTGCACTACAGCCTGTTAATCAAGAACTTTGTCATTTCAAAGTTGCCCAATTCAACCTAAGAAGGGGCAGATTAAATTGTAGAGACTAGTCTTGATTTTCTTTCTCAGACATATTTACCACCAGCATGGAAATTCTGTGAAGCCTGTGAAAACATAGGAAATAAATTATTTTGGATTAATCAAATGGGTAACATCTTAGTCAAGTCCTAGTAAATGCCCTGAGATTATTTAAACAGAGATTGTTAACTACTTTTTGTTTTATTTGGCTTTTCCTTGGCAGTTGTCATGGTCACTATTCCCATTATTTCATGTGCGTTATAGAAGAAACATTTACAAAACTGTAGAAGTGGGATTGCTACCACATCATTAATGTGGTGTTTTCCAGTGTGCATTCCAGAGCCAAGAAGGAATATGTCTCAGGGGATTTAATCAGAAATTGCTGTAGCCTCCTCTCTGCCACCCTCCTCTACTCCAATTTGGGCAGTCTGGCACAGGCAGTCTTCTGCTGTGTTAGGCCACCAGTCTCAGCATCCTCTTTGGTGTCAGTTTATTTATGGGATCATGAATTAGACACAGGCAATGCTGTATACGACTTCTGAGTTAGAAGCTAAGCTTCTATTGCATGGTTTTTAGATTGATGCAAGTCAGAAGTATTCACTATTGTATGCATATGTAATTTTTCTTACTGTCTGCAAAGTCCTTTTAAAATACCCTGTTTGGTTTTCATTATCTTTGGGCAGTTTTTTCACATTTTCAGAGTAGCAAAGGATTTCTTTTACTATTTTAATTTGTGTAAGAGTGCGTACTGCCCAAGAAGATACTAGGCCAGAGTTGTATGCCTGGATGTTATATTTCAGTTAGGAACAAGCTGTGCCATCATTTTAGACAGTTACTGTATTAGTGAGTCTATATTAAACTTGATCCTGAAAAATTAAGGTAGCTGACTGGATGAAAAATAAATCTGCGAGCCAAAAGTTTTTCCAAAACTTATGAAAGAAAGAGTGTGACTCTTGCAGCTGATTTCTGTTTGTGTTAGTATTACAAGAGGCCCAGCAGCACAATCCCAGGGCCTGGCCTGTGAAGATAGGATGTAAAATATCTCCTCTGATGCAGAGAGTGCACAAGCACAAGGTGCAAAAGCATTTGCTGCACAGAAGTAGAAAGCTGACAGTGGAATTGGGTGACGTGAGAGTGATGAGAGGGTTTCCATAAGTGTCCAGGTAATTTCTATGCATCTAATTCCAGCTACCTGTTCTGGGTAGCAGAGAAATGGAAAGGGAAGAGGGTGAGAATTTTGTCTTTGCAGGTCCCTCTCTTGAGTCTGAGTTTCTTTGAGGTTGTGCTTGTTCTTTGATGCCTGGTGGGCAGGACTGATCAGCACAGCGAGCCATCAAGGGGAGTGTCACCTTTCGTGGCTGATAGCAGAACTCCAGGAATTCCACTTGGGAATGTTTGCGTGGAAGGCCCTCCACCACCTCTTGGGATCTTCCTGCTGGATAACCACTGCATAAAAGTCTCCTGCAGCATCAGTAACCTTGGTTTTATGAGAGGGAAATGAAGCCTTTTTGTGCACAGCTGTGGCCTTGCTCAGAGCTGCAATGCTGCCAATGATGCAGACAGCAGGTACTGACCTGGGAGGAGGAGTTTGAGCACTGGTAAGTGAGATTATTCAAATGAAATAATGAGCTATGCATTCCAAAGGGGCCACTGATTTTGGATGCCCTACTTTTTCGGTGTTGAGACTTGTAATATCTTGGTAAAATTCACAGAGGAGTCTGAAGCTTCCACTGAAGTGAAAATGGGTACTTGTTTCTGCATTGCTTTGCACAAAAGGAAAATTAAAAGATGAGTCTATGGCTATTTGAGAGATGAATGTTTCAAACCAGAAGAACATTTTTAGCATAGCAAAAAGACACATAATCATTGTAGGAGTGCTGAGATTAAAAAAGGAAAAAAAGGATGGTGAAACATTTGTGGAGAATTAAATATTTGTGAGCCAAATTACATTATAGCTAATAAAATTAACAATTAATAATTAATTATTAATTCTGAAATACTACTGTGACTTACCACTGGAAAAGTCGTTTTATGTCTCTGTATTTAACAAGCCTGCTATGCCCTATAGCAGCAGATAACCGCTAATGTATATAGATCATCATCTGTGTTTGCTGCAAGCAGTTGTTCTGCAGTTTGGAGAGGTACTGACTGTTTTCCCCAAAATACTCAGTGTGGGGCTGAGTTCCACCCATGGCTTTCTTTGTGCATGCAAGGAGCTGCAATGCAGTCTTTTAGAGCATAGATTACTCATTTAGGACACGTGTGTATTACACGTGCCACTGCACTGACCTTTCCCATCCCTTCTTTCTGTTTCATTTGGCTTGTGCAGAGAATATCCTTGGGGTTTGTCTGCTCTGTCAGTCAAACAAGGGTACAAGGCTGCTTTTAAATGTAGATTTGCCCACTTTTCCTGTTGCTTTTCTTTTGGAACTATTGCTAGGTACAGGCAGAGCGCTGTTCTTGGGGGTATAGTTCCATGTATTTTGTGCTGTATTGCAGGCTCCCCTCAGCCTGGATGAGTTGGACATAGACAGAACACAGGAATGTGTTCTTCTCCCTGTCAGAGAGAACTGTCTTTCCAAGAAAAACATGGCCTTGAGTGATGCCCAGAACTGTGAAGCAGAATATATTTGCCCAGGATCTTGATTTTTTCTGTTGAGTTTTTTTCTCAACCTGACATCATGGGTGGTGGCAGAAGGGTGCCAGAAATACTTGAAAAAAGGAGCTCAGATGCTACAGCTCTCCTCTCTTAGGTCTCTGTGCAGTAGATATAGAAGAATTTGCCCCAATCTGCCATATCTGCACCACTACATCTTTGTCTGGGACCTACAGGAGGACTCTAGTGAAACATTATACAATTGAGAAGATTACACTTGTCCAGACAACTGAACTGCACAAAGATGAATAACAGGCCTAAATATAATATGTTAATACACTGCATCATCACCACTGTTTACAAAGCATATATATATAATATACATATATAATTACCTGATTATAGAAGCAGTATCTTTGATACTCAAGCTCTGTGTGCTTGACATAGAATCATAATTTCAACTGCCAGCTCAATGCTTTAATGTCAAGTGGGTTTTATTTGACAAGTTCTACTCAGGCAACTTATTCTTAATAAATAGCTGAACATGAAAATAAGGTTTCTTGTTATCAGCAAAGTGGACCTAAGGAACCTGTTATTACTCTCCAATGGAATTTCAAAAGGAATTAGTTATTGTAATACCAGATTTCTCTAAAACCCTTTTATCCACATCCAGCATGATGAACATCTTTACAGAAGAGGATAGCACAGCTTGGGTATAGTGTAGTTAATTATGGGGTGGCATTGCTTTAGTCCAATACAGTCAGGTTGTATATAGTGGCTTTTATCTGATTGAAAGAATTGCTCAGATTTCTCTACCTGTTAAGTCTGTGTCTAACAACTTTTAAATTCTGCAAGGGCTTACGCTGAGCCCTTATAGTCCTTCATTTTTTAGGCATGGGTTATGTAGCATGATCTTTATTTTTTAAACTACTGGTGAGAAAATAAATGTGTCTTCAGAACATGGAGCTTAGTATTAGGAGTTTAATAAGCATTGATAGCAATATATTTGTGTCTCATTTAGTGTTCTGCCATTGAAATATGCACATTAAAAGCTCATTTTTATTAAGATATCCCCTTGATAATACAGTGAGAGATTACAGGTTATTTGTGACAAATCCTTTGCTAGGTATTGTATATATAGCTATGCCTAAAGTAATTAATGTAAAATAGATTTCAAGGGAAAACATTTGTGTGTCAATATTTCATTTTGTTTCTTTGCCTTACTGGGAATAGAGAAAGCCATTCTGTTTCTGAAACAAGATGCATATGGTGCATGGCTCACCATTTTGGGGGATGCTGAGCAATCCATAAACTTGGGTACACACAGTGAAATTGCTTCCAAAAGAAAGATGACTGTGGCATGGAGCTGAATTAAGTAATGGATCAATTAAGCTATTTCTCTTTTTTTTTTTCCCTTGTTGTTTACTATATATAAGGAGCATACTTTAAAAGCGATTCTTTTTCCTATTTTAAACATGCAATGGTCACATATGTATGTATAAAAACAAGACACAAAATATTTCTTTCCTAAAATAGAATTGACACATCAGAAAAAAACCCAAAAACCATTTCAAGGTGATTAAGGCTCCCTGGTAATTTTTGTCTTGATCACGTTTTTTATTGATGGCAAACATAATTACTCCTGAACACAGTCATTGCACAAGAATGCTTTACTGAGATGATTATATTAACTAACTCCTAGAAAGAATAAATTTTAAATTATTATATTTGCTTAACCCTAACTTGTAGATGAGGGTAAGGAATTCCTCATATTTTAGGCACATTTCTATTATACCCATATAATGTAGTAAAAAATAGTGGATAAAATGCCAAAAAGAATATAAAAATATAATGGAAACAATATAAGAAATATAAATCTCACTTGTTTGTTTTTCCCTTAAGATATAAAATCTACTGTGAGTATTATGAAATGTCACAATCCAAAACCCATGGAGAGCAGAAGGGACCAATCAGGTCAAGGAGAATTAGATACAAGTAATTCCTTTATCCTTTTTTGTTTGTTTGGTTGGTTTTTTGTTTTTGTTTTTGTTGTTTGGTGTTTTGTTTGTTTTTTGTTTTTGTTTGTTTTTGTTTGTTTTGTTTTGTTTAAAATGACTTGCTGAGAGAAATAAGTTAGTAGTTGCTGTTCATTTCCTGAGTAAGAGGTCCACCACAGTTGACACTCATGGCATCTTTTCTCCTGCTGTTCACAGCTTAGTGTCTGTGGAAGGGAGAGGGTGTTACGACCCGTTCAAAGTGAACTAAGTTCGTATTTAGTTTCTTAGAGTACAAAGGAGAAAAAAATGTCGTTTAACCAAAAATCAACATACTTTATTCAATATCAATGTACCCACTAAAACTGATAACTTTTATTTGATATACCCACTAAATGATATGCAATAACAAGAAAAAAGACTGAGGAAAGAAAGCTATATAGATAAAAGCAAGAGAGAAAAAAAAGAGAGATAGGACAGATAGGAAATTACCTCAGAGACGGATTCCTCGCAGCTGTCCAATAAGTCGCCTTCGCAATCCTCGTGGCTCCCAGCCAATAGATTGACGCCGCAGACTCTCGTGGAGCTGATAGATCTTTGTCTTCTGTGGGGAGGTCCTCAGAGGGGTCCCCTCCGAGGCAGAATATATAGTTCAGCCAGAGTGGGGGAGAAATCTCGTGAGTCTAGGCCCAATGCACAAGGAGAGGGAGGAGAAGTCCCGTGATGGAGTCTAGGCCCATGTGCAATGCGAGGGAGGGGGAGAACAGGGCAAGCTGTCCTGCTACACCTCAGGCACAGGTGGTACAGAATCCAGGGGCAGTGTAGCGTGCTGCGGCTACCATTGTTTCAACAGGATGCATGTCTGGGAACTCTGTTCCCAAGCAAACACACCTGGCCCAAATGGCAGTTCTGGTAGCACTTACATCAGCTCTTGAGGTTTCTCTCTCGTTCCCCTTACAAAGTCTCCATGACGAAAAACATGAGACAAAGTTGAGGGTCTTCAGGCCGACTGTCACAGAGGGACATTGCTGTATTTTTGGAACCTTCAGTGACAGCATTTTCAAGCATCGTTTTAGCCTCCATGAATGTTGAGTTCCCATCTTGGTGGGAGAGAATGGCCAATATCCTGTGAAGCTTAGTGCACAGATATCCTATACTTGTGGGATCCTACACATGGATGGACATGAATTGTACGCGTGGTTAGTATGGGAGCATACAATGCTTTGGATATTGCTGAAAACAGTAAGCAAAATTTCCACTTACTACATTTACTTTCAGAAGCTCAGAATATTTTCTTTTTGGTTGAAGAATGTAAAAACTCACAAAAGCAGAAGCCATGGCAGCTGTGAGCACAGGCTCTGTAGGTTACGGCTGGGCTGTGCTGGTCGTGGACAGATGTTGGCTTTACCAGAAGCTGAAGATAAAACTCTTGAGTTTCTCTATTAAAATGCAATCAGAGATGAGTCATCAACCTTGTTTTTCTTGTTAGGAGCTATTTACGTTGTGCTTGGTACAGCTGCTCTGTCTACAGTTGATGCCAAGCACAGTGTCAGAACTGCCAGCTCTGTTGGGTCAGAAAAGGACAAATTAAGGACCAGAACAACTGGTTTTGTAAAGCAGAAAATTGGACTTGCAGAAGACCATTCATTGATCTGGTTTCAGCAGGGAAAGACATTTGATGGAAAGGTCTGTGTGAGGATCTATCTGTGCTCTACAAGAGTGTGGAAGTGGGTGTGTGGCTTCCCACATTCCTCTGAGTAAAGTGATATCCCCGCCCTGCCCAAAAGCTGCTATGGCAGCCTCACCACCAACCCCATCTTCCTTCTGGCCACAACAACCGTGTTTGAACTTGTGGGCTTCCAGAAGCTTCCTTTGTGAGAATTTTCTTCTCATAAACAGTTGCCTGACCTCAACAAACTGAGAGGAAACTGTGAAATGTTTTATGAGAAACCTCTCATCTCTTTCACTAAGATATGTCCTTCAATGCTGAATATCTTATTTAGTTGACTCAGCATTTCCATTAAAGTAATAAGGACAGGAGCAGCTTCTCAATAAATGTTTGCAAGTTTTTTCAGTTCCATGGGAATTCTGCTGACAGCCATTCTTTAAAAGTCCTTTAAAAAGGGTAAGCTTTTGCGATCATCTCCTGTGGTAAAAACTCTCAGTCTGGTTTTGTATTGCATCTGTGCTTGACTATCCATTTTCATTTCCCTTCCTTTAGGAGATATTTTCCCTTGGCAATGCATAATTGAAACCTCTCAACTCTGCAAGACAAAATGAAAAGTTTATCAGAATCCTCAAAGTGTTGATGTTGATGTTATTTAGGACTCTTGTTTATTATGATCAAATAGTTTTGTGCTCTTCATCAGTTGCTTTGCTTTACCTGCATAATGCTGTATAATTCAACACAGTTAATAGGTGGTGGCTTGTAAGCAGGCCTAGCTGGCCTGTATGTTCCATGTAACTTAATATTCCACGTCACTAAGCTCTCTATCCCTGCTCTGACCTGCCTATTTACAGAAAAAGTTTGGTTGTTTTTGAAAATCCTTCTTGCATTTTAAAAATAAGCTTTTGAATTCTTCCCTGCTTTAACTTAGGAGAAAAAGAAAGCTCTGCAAAATAAATCAGGGACAATTATATCCCTGTGCTAACACAGGCCAGTCATGGAAAACCAAGAAGCTCTGAACTGGAATGCAGGACTGTGTTATTGCTGACTGTGGGGGTAGTGCAGATTTATATCTGGGGATGTGAGGTTCTTCAAGAAGCAGAGTGGCCTATGGCATGAATTTGTATCCTCATAAACTCTCCCTGGTTTTGGCAGTGAAATCAAAATCAGCATTTCCACAGTGGGTGAGTGCTACTGAAGCTCTTTTCAGCTGTGCAGATATTTCTGCTACTTTTCTGTGGGTGCTGACGTCTGTGCTACTCTAATGAGTGTACAGTATGCTGCCTGTGTCCAGCAGCATCTGTGCATGTATTGAGAGGTGCAGTTTTGCCCTCACCAGTGGTGGGAGTAAGAGTATTGATGTTTGTTAGCTTGAACTTGGTTCTTGGACGGTGGACACTATTTAGAAATGTTGCTAGGGATTTGCATGTTGAAAACTACAGCTGAAGGGGGCTGTGGGCACAATTTTGTGTGAACAGAAGCTGGGTCTGCTTAAAAATTTACAAGAGGTGATTGTGTATCTGTTAGTCTGCACTTCTGTCCTTGGTGTACCATTCTGGAGATGCTGCAAGGCCACATCAGCCATGCAGGAATTAAGCTTTGGTGCAGGTTTATTCCTGTAGTGTCTACCTATTTTTGAAACAAGATCAGCTTGATCTAGAGAACTGTTGCTTACCTTCTGTATAAAGGAAGACTTTGGGGTTAGTTTTGCATACTTGTCATCCTCTGGGTGCCCAGCTGAGTGCATGCCAGGTGAAGAGATCTCTGCTTGGCTGTCTGAAGCAGCAGCCAGGTGGTGGCAGAGGTGCCAGTGCAGCCCTCTGCCCTCTCCTGACCTGGCTGTAATCTCCATTCATAAAGCTGGCTGATAAAATACATGCTGAGAGTCCTCAAGATATCACTGATTCCCTCGAGCTCTGCTAAGCAAGCTGTGCAGGCCAAATTATCAGCTCATAAATATCCTAAAGAAGTGTCTTTTCCTAGGTTTTTGAGGAAGGGGATGCTCCTGACACAGCCCAGTTTGTGTACACTACACCAGATGAGATGATTTTTTTGCTCTGACTAATAAGGAACTCTGAAAATAATTTCCATCATGCAAACAGGCAAACTGGAGCACTTTTATGTAAGGTAAATGATTATAGTAATTTATGCTTATAGATTTTTTGAAGCAAAGCATCATCATCATGTGTTCCCCATCCTACAGGTGAAGTCAAGCCAGCAAGAGGTGAAAAAACTTGCTGCAGGCTCAGAGTCAAATCTGCTTCTCTCAAAGTACATGACTGTTCAAAAGGGGAAAAAAGGAGTTTCAGAATCTCTATTTTATATCTTTCTCCGTGTTCCTGATTTCTGCAGGATTCATATGTCTCAGTGTTGTAAAAGTTTACTTTTCCTTGAGATTCTAAATGCAGGCTTTTCTGATAAAGGTGGTAGTGTGGTGTGTTAAAGCAGCATTCCCAAGGTTTGCCTGCAGCTGCAATTAAGTTTATCTAAACAAGTGCTCAACCAAATGATCACTTGTAATCATGTTGCAGCATCACTGCTGAACTACCCTCTTAGACCAGGAAACAACCCCCCTATAATTTTTTTTGTTTCTTTCTGGAAGCTTAGAAAGACAAAATTTTGAGTACTGTGGTAGTGGCACATGGGGCTGCCACTACCCACTGCCACTTTCACTACCAGTGAAAAGTCTGGTGGGTTGTTTTCTTCCTTTTTTGTTGCTTTATGTCATGGATTCCAAGTGACTTTCCCAGAGGTCAGCTGGTTTCCTGTCAGGGAAGGAGAGGTTGGGATGGAAGGAGGTATAGGCTAGAACACTACCCTTGTCCCAGCTCTTTCTGCATCACACAGAAAGAGATAAAATGACAAAGAGCAGCTCTGGTCTACTTGCATCGATCTGAATTAAGGCTAAACGTGGCTCAATGTTAGATCTGTTGTTTGCGGATTCAGCTTTGATTATAAAGAACAACATGGTAGGAACAAAGTTTTGCATCATGCTAAATACAAGTGATGGGCTTTCCAGATTCCAAAAATTCAAGTACTTATATAGAGTCAGATAGGTAATGTCAAATATCTCTGCAGTGAAGCTTTTCTGATAATAACGGAGTAACATTATTTTATACCAGCTGCAGACTTCTACTCAAAAATTAACCAAAGTGCTTGTTCATTGCTGTTGGCTACATATCAAAAATGATGTTGCAAAGGAAACAGATAAGTAGCAGAAAACATAGATAACAATAATGCTGTGCAACAGGGAAAAATACAAAAGTAAAGAAAATAATAAAAATGCAGTTCACCGCTCAGAAAATAGCACTTTGGAACTACTGTGTAATTAATAAAATTCACAAAGTGTCAATCAAGTAAACAATCTGGTTTGGGACAGATTGAAAATAAGGGGCTAAATTCTGTCTTTAGCTGCTCATATGTGGTTTTGTCTCCAAGGCAGAATTTACTTTACAATCTATGCGTGAATAACAACACAAAACAAGAGAAAGGATATTTTAATGGTAGCCACAAATGGCAGACATGAGGCAAATCTGCTAGATTTAGCTCGAGCTTTAATTGAGAAGGTTGGTCTTGCATAACAGCAGCAGAGTGAGCTGCCAATCCTTGGACCTATCCTCTAATAAAATATCATTGTTAACTGGTAGCCCTGATGAAAACAGCATCGGTTTCTAGCCAGAGAATCATAAGCAGTTGATTGCCCAGACATAATGGTAACAATTACCACTAATGCCATGTTGCAGCAGTTTTAGAGGACACAGCAGCATGAGATAGATGTTCAAATGCCTGTGAAGAAAATAAAACATTGGTCTTGCCCATAAGAAACTTGATTGGCAAAGAAATCATTAAAAAATGATTGGATTTTTGGAGTAGGCTAAGAAAATGAATGGAGAAATGTTTGTCTAAGTTCATCTCACCCTATGAAAGGCAAGAACATGCCTTTGTCTTCCAAATAGAGTAAATTATAGTAGATGAAGATCATGAGATTGCTTTTCTAAGATCTTTGGTAAGATTAAAATTGCACATCTAAGATGATAATGTCAGCAGTATTGAAAGTGAGTAATGAAGAGGATGTTACTAAAACAAAGGGCTTCAGGGCCAGGTTCCTCCCTCAAGGCACAGCAGTGTAGTTAAGTTTGTGTCAAAGCTTTCATTTGGCATCCTTTGGACATAAGAAACTGTGGAGGCCACAGTAATCTACCATGTCTTGACAATTCAGGTTTGATACTAATGGTAAAATTGTCAAAGGACATGACTAAGGCAAAATTTGTAGGAGGAAGCCTTTTCACTTATTGTACCATTTAAGTAAGTGGAAAATGAAAACCAGCTTTTAGCCTGCAAGCATCCCTTTGGCAAGGACTCCACAAATGACAGTCTCAGGGTTTCCTTTTGTCACAAAAATCCAGACATCTTGTTTTCTGGGACTAGGAGATTACTACCAAAATCAGTAGGGGATAGCAAGAGTTTTTTGGAGCAAAAATCCTATTCTCCTTCATAGCAATGCAAACATGACATTCAGTTGTTTTCCTTCAAAATTGTATAAGTTTTAATTGCTTTCTCAAGAACTGAGAGTCATTTAGACACAAGATGGTGAACACACAGCCTGGGAAGAGGACTGTATGAAGTTTGTGTTGCACTGAATTCCACATGTAAAACCCAGAAAAATGAGTGTGTACAAGGTTAAGAACAGAAATAAATTTTTGTTCCAGAAAATTTGTTATTCTCCTTTTCTCTACTGGCTTTGTTGGGGATGTCCTGAGCTCCTAGTCCCAGAAAACAAAATGCCTGTATTTTGGAGAAGAGAGGGTCCTGTATGCCAGGGGAGTGCAGAGCCTGTGCAAAGACAAACCTCATGGAGATTTGTCATTCAACCACACAGAAATGTAAGGACATAGTAGGAAATCTGTCTTTTCCCGAATCCTCACTGGCAGCTGTTTCTTTAAAGCACATTTAAAACTCTTCTGTTGCAGACACCCCACAATCTCCTCACCTGTAACTTGCTCTACTTTTTGTAGCAGAGGAAATGAATGTTCTTCTTTAGTCTTCTCTATCAGTTAATTTACATTGATAATTCTTAATTTAAACCTCATATTGGTTTTTACCCTTTCATGGCATCTTTACAGGGGTTTCTTTGTGTTTTTCTAAGCTGTGGTGGAGAATAGGACAAAGTGCTTCAGTAGGGCTGTTTCTGTAGTGAGACAAGTGGAACAACAACGAGCACCTTCTTCTACTCAGGATGTTCCTGTTAGTACCTCTCAGAAAGACACTTGCTGTTTATGGACTGAACTAATAATGGTGTTTTTCTCCTCCACAGGGGAGACTGCTATGCCACACTGTCTCAAAAGCCTCACAAAAGTCAAAATCTATCATATCTATAGCTTTTCCATGTTCCACAAACCCAGTTATCCCATAAGAGAAGTTAATGAGGTTGGTCTTATATAATCTGCTCTTGAAAATCTAAGTTGTCTGCTTCTTTTCGGCTTATTATGCTTGAGAGCATTAAAAACTGATTATTAATAATTTATCCCAGTATCTTTCCAGGTGTCAGTGTAATGCTACCTTGTCTACAAATCCCCGGATTCCTGTTTTCCACTTTTTAAGGCTGTTCATTTTTATTTGTCTTTCGTCAGGACTCTGGGACCTCACTATTGTCAGTGATATCTTGAAGACAATCATTAATGGTTTGGAGGTTGTTCTAGCAAGTCCCTTAAGCACACCAGGGTGAATTTCATCAAGCCCTACTGATTTGGATTAATCTGATTTATTTAAATACCCTGCTCTATCCCTGCTCTCACTGGTGTATATCTCCTCTTCCTCAAGCTAATTGTGCTAAGAATTTTCTTCAAAGGTAGAAGCACAGAGGGTATTAAACACTTCAGCCTTCTGTGTCTGTCCTTATCTGCCTCCACTTCCTTTCTTTATTATTACCTTTATCTAAAGCTTTTTCCTAAGCTTGAGCAATCTATGATTCATTTTGTGCTGTAGCTTCTCCAGGTTTGTTCTAGGCCGACTTGTGGCTTGTTCCACACATCTACTGGAGTGTTTAGTCCATGTCCACCCAGAAAGCAGACTGGTCTAAATTGTTTCTCTGGTGCAAATGTACTCGCTGAGCAGTCAGTCCAGAGTTTCTCTCTTCTGCCAATGTGCAATTTATACAGTTTGATATACTGGACTTCCTGTGCCTGTTTGAAAATTGTACTCAGTGCCAGTGGATTGTCTAAGACACAGTATTTCTGACTTGGCCTGCACATTTTCTTCTGTGCACAAAGGCAGCAAGAGGGAAATATGGAATGAGAATTCACAGCTGAATAAAAGAAGTCTGTAGTTTTCAGAACTGTGTGTTCAGGCTGCCATATAATAAGGATACTGGAGAATGGCATTATCTTCTCTATCAACCTAAAATCCAGAAGAGATGAATGCTTCCAGCTACCACTGGGACAACTTAGGACTGTCTATAAAGGAAAGACTTTTATATAAAAAAGATTAGCCTATTGCTTGTGAAATATTAAATATCAACGACCTACAAAGGTATTTCTTTGCACCAAGATTTTTGGAAGTGCCACAGGAATAGTAATTTTGTCTTGAAAAGGCTGGGAAATATCTTACAGGGTAGCTTATGAAATACTTCAACCACTGTGGCTGTGCAGCAGAGCTTTGGGAAACTGCAACACAGTGACCAGAGTTCTGTGGAAGGAAAGGTTTAGTTTGTTATCATTTGCAGGAAAGATGAGAGGGGTTCGAAGGTTGTTAGCAACTTCTGAAAGAACATCAACCAAGCTGCTGCATCAGGGTTTGTTCAGACAACCATTGGTCCCTGGGCTTCCTCTGGGTTTATCCTGAGCACTGAGAAGGGAGTTACTGAGTGAAGCAGAGCTCATTCACTCTGCTTAGCCTCTCTCTGCTCCAACCCCGTGGGAAGGGCACAGGAGCTGCTCCTCTGGCACTGGGGTGTGATGCCACTCTGGACTTCTGGCAGTTCTGGCATGACTGCCTTGTGGGATCAGGAATTCCCAGGAGACCTGCTTCTTTTCTGATGTGAGCGACCGTTCATCAGATGAGATGAAATGCACATTAGGCATTCCCTCATTGCAGCAGCAGGTATGCAGGAGTCTTTGATAACAGTAGCTTTGGGAAGGTTTTTTTTTTTTTTCTCCTTTCATGTTCTAAGCCACCAGAGTCCTAGTGGGACCTGCAGGGATTTGGGGATTTGGCACCCCTGGATACTGGGGCTTTCCCTGTGTAGAATATGTAAATATTAATTCAAGAGTTGATTTAAAAGACACTCTCTCAGGAAAGAGGTTTTATGAAGGTATTACTGCTTGGGTTTTTTGGTCTGGAAGCATTGCCTGGGGGGCTGGATCAGTGCTCAGGAGTCTGCATGCATAGCAGGTAATAGCAAGGGAGTTCACTGCAGCACAGGAGAGAGAATAAGGCCCACTAAATACAACATGTTTCTAACAGCAGTGTTATTATGTACCTGAAGTGTTGACAGTAAAAGAGAATAGAATCCCCTTTTATTTTTAAACCTGTGACAGATTAGGAGACAAATCTATATGCAGCTGTATCAATTTGTAACTTCCATTTTGCTTTGTAAAGGCAATTTTGATTGCAGAGCTGTCCTGTGCCACACTATAGACTCCACTGAGATTTCATGTTGCACTGAATCAGCAGGCTGTCAAGCCTTGAAAATCATCCACTCAGACAAGGCTTTCACTGAAAGATAACTGTTTCGTGGCCAAGAAAATCCTATTTCTTAGGAATCTGTAATAGTCATGCATTGAAACTGAGAAAGGGAGAAGCATCTACATCTGTGTCTCACACCAGCAACACTTGTGCTCTAGAAAAATAAAAATTACTGGTTTAGTCATTCAAAAACGTCTCTGCCTTGCAGAAAGTAGTTGGGGTCTCAAAAAGCTCAGGAATCAACTGGAAAATCTTCCAAACTGGAGTGTTGCAGAAAGGACTCCTCAGGCTCCTTGGGTGTTTTGCAGGACATAGGTGTAATTTTCAGGTGGAATTTTCAGGTATCTAGCTTGTAAAATTTTTTTTCTGGCAAAGGGATGCCATGGAACTCTGAGCTCAGGGAGTGACTCACAACACAAATTTAAATAAGGATGTCTAGAGCTGAAAGGCAGTGTGTGTAAAGGAAGGTGTGGCAGCTGTGTGAGACCAGAGACATGCTTGTGGGAATTGGCTTCTGCAAGGTCAGAAGTTGCTTAGATTACACTGAAAAATAGGCAGGGACCTAGTTTTTAAGTCAATATTGATAAGAAATGAAAAAGTTAGTGCAGAATGCTGCATCCACCATGTGCTCTTGTGGCTTTTGACCTGAATTTGTACCAGACACAATCTCAATTGGAAACTAAATGTTATCAGCAGACCTCCCTATAATTTGCATTTGAAACATTGTTTGCCATTGCCTTATGTCTTCTGGAAAGGTTTTTTATACATCTGTGGTGGATGAACTCAAAAATCTCCCTATGCATCACATGACAGGCAACAAACCATCACAGATGGTGGGGTAGTCTCACTGCATTGGTGGCTTTTAGGAGGAGGTAGTTTTGGTGAAATGGTCTGGGTATTTTTTGGCTTAAAATGGTAATGGGATATGCACTCTAGAGAGCATGAATGCATGTTGAACAAGAAAAATGTCTGATCTGCAGAGGGACCTGAGACAGCATCTTCCTTCCCTTCTCTGGTAGCCTCTCTGCTCACACATGTGGTAGTGAGGGCTCTCTGCACCAGTTTGCAGAGGTCCTGCTGCATCTGCAGGTGGGTGAGATGCAGCTTCTTTAAGGAACCGAGGCATTTTAAAGTTCACTAAATATTTAAGCATCTTGTCACAAAAGCATGAATTTCTACTCCCTAGTTGCACACTTTGACCTGAGAAAGAGAGGCCTGGAGACCTGGTTCTGTCAAAATCTGTGTTTCTGAGTGAAATGAGCACAGAACCATGATGATGAGTAGTCCTGCATGGAATTTCAGCTTTTAATCCTCCTAAATCTGCTTTGGTCCTTGACATTTGGACAGTTGTGGTTTTGTTTTCTTTAAAGTCCTAGCCAGGAAAGGACAAGGACAGAGAAAAATATGCAAGTATTCGTTTGATTGAACACTTGATTTAGTCTGTGTAAACATTTTGTCTTAGTTAAATATCCATTTGGAAGCTTTGATAGATTACAATGTGAGAACATGGATTCAGGGCTCTGAATGAGGTTCTGAAAGTGGCTGGGGAGATGCACAGGCTGAGAGGTGCATTTCAGACCTGTGAAATATCTTCCAGTGCCACTCCCTAAGGGTGCCAGCTTAGCAAGTACTTGGAATTCGTGAGCATTGCTATGGTAGACAACTATTTCCCTGCAGTGCTGAAGTATGTTCAAGTATATGAATAAGATGGAGTCAGATAAATAATTTAAAGAACCCTGCTTTACAGCACTGGCAAAACTTTATGAAACACAAAGATATTTTCCCTTGTATTTCTTAGCATTTTATTTATTGTTAATGCCTCCCTGCTTCTGTGAACAAATATATTAATAAATACAATAGCATTGAAACATTTACTCATGCACAATTCGATCAGCTGTGCTGGATAGTCAATATGGTTACAAAGTCCCTACAGAAAGTCTCTACTAACAGTTAGCACTATTATCACTTTGTCCCAAGTATATAATAATTTCCAGCACTAGACTTACAGAACTCTCATTCCAAGCCAGAAGAAAGTAGTCACACTAATGAGACAATGTGAAAATAGATGTTCCCCTCTGAACCAATATTGTGGAAACAGATGCCTGATGTGCTGCTGAAAGGGAAAAACCCCTGACACTTAAATTAACAGAAGAATTGTTATTTTGGAGCTCTCACAGCCTTTTGGCTCTGACCTTTCTGAATGTCTCATTATGGACCTTCATTTATAAAAGCAGGACTGAGACTGCCATGATTAGAGACTCTAGATAATTTAAGAGATGACTGTGTGCATGTGAAGATGTTTTACACATTTGGTACAAAATTTGATTATTTTGAATAAATTAAAGATGCCTGGCACTGGGAGCCAGGTGCACTGCTGACTTCATGGCTCTGCCTGAAAGAGTGGCTGTAAATCTTACAAATCTAACAATTTGTTCCTATAGCATCAGCAGCTGTGCATTTATGTCTGTTTGCCCTTTTCCACCTGATAGAAGTAAACCACTGAAGCAACAAGCTTTCTTTGTGTGGTGCTGCTTTAGGATACATGTCTGGAAATCTGACAGCTGGTGAGTTAGATGTTTGGCCATATTTGATGTATTTATCCATTCTGAAGCTTTCTAAAGGATTGTCTCACTTTTATACTTTAAAAGTTTGGGAACATTTAACAGTTAAGATGGACAGTGTTTCAGTAGGTTGTGTAATGCAGTCAGTATAAATTGAAGTTCTATTGTTCCTGATAAATTGCTGTTACTCAACTGGCTGTCTTTCAGGGCACTATTGATCTTTACTAGCCTCAGAGAATGTGTTTCTCCCAGGTGCATTCCCAGCCTGCTATGCCCACATGGCTCACTGTGGCTCGGAGTGGAGCTGGTGCAGACAGAGGACAAAGCTGCAAGCAATTTGGCAAGGCTACACTGGATGCTGTGGACTGTTTGTACTTCCAGTGGTTCAGCTTTAAAGAGAGCAATTCTCTTGTGCAGTCAAGGTTAAAATGAAGGCTATTAATTTCTGAAAAGATCATGAGAACTGGACAAGTGAAGAGAATTGTCCACCGAGGAGTCTATTTTTATTTTAATAGTTCTCTTTCAGAGCAATTTAAACTGAAATCTGAGCAGGTTTGAGGTCTCCATTTTATAATGGTGAAGGGTAGTGCAGTGCCCTTGGGCTCTGCTCAGCTGCCACCCTTTGTTTTCAATAGTTCCTGCCTCTGTGAAAGTGATAACATGGCCCATAATGAGTAAAACACTTTAAATACTGCCTATGCCTCAAGTAAATGAATACAGTGGTCTTGCAGTGGGATCACAGAATCTGAGGCAGGAAGGAACCTCTGGAGATCATCTAGTCCCGAAGCAGCCAACTAGAACAGGTTGATTGGGACATTGTCCAGCTGGGCTTTGAAAATTTCTGAGCTTGAGACTCCACAGCCTCTCCAGGCATTCTGTGCTGAAGTTGGTCCTCCAGTTCCTTAATCATCTTTGTAGCTCTGTGTTGGTCTCTCTCCAGTATGTCCATGTCTCTCTGGTCCTGGGAAACTCAGACCCTGCTTCCATGCATTGTGTGCTTCTTTTTTATGTTTTTGTTGGGACCTCCTTGTGCATCCATGCACACCTTTTGCAACCTTCTTTTCTTGACTCACTGCAAGGGCTGTCCTTGAGTTTGGAAAACATGGTCTTTGAAAAGTCCCTCATCCCCAGCTGTGAAGCAAAATTTACCTTTGCAGCTTAACCTAATTTGCAAGACTATTATTTCTCCTTGTGCAGGAACCACCTGCAAGTTTTGCTGGTATTTTTCAAGAAACCTTAATAAAACAAGGCAGACCACTGACATTTTATCCCAGCTGTGTGGTGACTGGGATATTCTAAAGGTTTAGAATAAAATATTTTTGCCTCACTTTTCCAAAGGCAAAATGAATTGTCTGTTTGATGCCATAAATTTCTACACAGCTAAAAATTTATTAAGGGCTTGGATTCTGCATTTTTTTCCTTGTCAGATACTGGATTATTTTCTCCATATTTTCATCAGACTCTTTATGCTGTATTGTCATTTTGGTACAGCAAATCCTCATTTAAAATTCGTAGTGTGTCCTTTCCACTTAAGTACTCTGTGTCAAAATTCCCATTTCAGTGAGATTCTTCATGGGGACACCACATTTTATGGAATTTTGGAATAAATTGGATTGGTAGGCACCTTTAAATCCCACCTAGTCTAACTCCCCTTCAGTGAGCAGGGACATTTTCAAGCAGGCCAGGTTGCTCAGAGCCCCATAAACCTTGAATGTTCCCAGGGATTATGCATCCAGCACCCCTCTGACCAAACTGTTTTGGTGGTTGAGCACACTCATTGGAATAAAGTTTCTCCCTTACATCTTGTCTCAATCTACCCTCTTAATACACAATAGGTTTGGAAGCTCAGAAACAAAGAAAAATTAAAACATCTCTGTGGGGTGTTAGAGTCTTTGAGGGGGTCATTACAGAAGAAGGACTAAGCATATCTGTTGAGCTCACTCAGAGTCCCAACACAGAGCCAAAATGTGCATGAAGACCATATGGATGATGATTAATTGCACTTTCCCGCTCCCATTCAAGTTACCTCCTGCCTATTGAACTCTGAGAATTTGTTTATATGTTACATTTTCACCATTTGAAAGCAAGATTTAATAGGAGCTGCTCAGTACAGTGAAACATCGCACTTGGTTTGTAGTTACCTGTCAAAGGTTTGTTTACAAGAGCTTTATAAATCAGTCTGTCACATAATAACCTTTTCATTGGTAAATCCCCTTCTCCCTGTCAGGGAGCAAGGTGAGATGATAAAAGCTTCCACAGCGTAGTGTATGAATAGAGAGCACAGATAAATATTCCCATTAACAAAAAGAAATAATATTTAGGAAAAATTACAAAACCACAGAATAGGTCAGGTTGGAATGGACCACAGTGGGTCACCTGGTCAAATCTCCCTGCTCAAGCAGGGCCATTGTAGAGCACACATGGCACAGGAGTGTGTCCTAACAGTGCTTAAACATCCCCAGTGAGGGAGACTTCACACCTTCTCTGGGCAATTTTTTCCAGTGCTTGGGCACTGCACAGTAAGGAACCTCTTCTTTATGTACATGTGGAACTTCCTGTGCCTCAGTTTCTGCACGTTGACTCTTGTCCCATTGCCCAGCACTGCTGAGTAGAGCCTGACCCATCCTCTGACCCCTCCGTGCAGACACTGACAGTCATTGCTGAGGTTCCTTCTCAGTGTCTCTTCTCCAGGCTGAACAGGCCCAGCTGCCTCTCCTCAGAAGTGAGATGCTTCTGTCCCTTCATCATCTTTTAATCATCCTCTAATCATTGGTCTTCATGTCCCCCAGGGCACTGCTGCCTCATGGACAGCTTATTATCCCCCAGGACTCCTCAGAGCTGCTCTCCAGCAGCTTGGTTCCCAGCCTTAAGCTTAAAAATTTAGACATTTCAAGCTTAAAAGAAGTCGGGAAAAAGAATGAAATGAAAATTGGGATATAAGATAGGGACTGTGTATGTTGAATTCCCATTGGAATCTGCAGAATATTTGGACATCTTAAACTAAGTAATTCCCTCAATTATGATGTCAGCCTGCCTGAATCTGCATCACAGAAGTGGGGTGTGTATGTAAAGATTGCCTCAAAAAGCTTCACCTCCTTTCTTTTAGAGGCTCTTGAACTTGAGATACACACAATGAATAGTGATTTTGATATTTTTTTCAGTATTTTGAAAACTGTAATCAAGAAATTACCTTAAAAAAAATGACACATTCTCTAAATTGCCAGTGCACAAACAGAAGACTTAAATACTTGTGTTTCTGAAACAGAAAATGCGTGCTAACAGACAGGAAGTAAATGCACACTAATAAGAATTATAAGCTAGAACTAAAGTAGAGCTGCATGATCACAAAAAATATCCACAAAACTTAGTGTAAGTGGGCAAAATGCCTTCAAGATTCAGTATGTGCATCAATGAGATAAGCAAATAGGAACTTACTGCTCTTAGATTCATAAAATTTTAATACCAAGGATATAAGAATGAAGACAAGTCAGAACTAGTTAGGTATTCATCAGATCACCTTCTTGAGAGGACAACAAAATTAACCTGCTCTTTATTTGATGATAAGCAAACACAAATGCCTAATTTTCCAGTTCGCAAACCTTCTGTAAAAAATGCCATTAGAAAATGAGTGCAAAACTTACTTTCAGGTGCATTAGTTTTCAGAGGTCTTAGAGGGAGTTCTAAGAAAAAAGGACACCAAAACAAATCAACCAGAACCTAGTCTGCCTTGTTGTATTATCTGCAAAACCTCACAGGATCAGACAGATGTTTAATGATTCAAAAGGAGAAATGATAGAGCAGGACAGGCTCTGGGTGAGTTGGGGAGATCCTTGACTACCAAGTCATGGTCCTGAAGTGAAGAGCACCATGACAGGACAGTGTAACCACAGTGTAACCCATGAGCTGTGCAGCTCCTCTGCAGTTTTGTCTGCAAGAGAGACCATTCCTTTTCACTCTCATCTCCCTAGGGAGCAAACAGCTCAAGCAGCCTGGGGACCTGGTCTGATATGAGGATACAATGCCAAGTGCAAGCCCATGACATTTTGAAATTTCAGTCTCAAGTAGTGACAGAAAGCAACTGGGAGTGTAAATTATTTCATTATAGTTCTCATCTGACTGAATCACTACTGAAATCACTCAGCTTCTCGGAACCATTCCTCTGTTATTTCCTTGTTACCACTGTCAGAACAGAGAGATTATTTATTGTCCTTCAGCACTAAAGAAGAAAGTTAACTGAAGCAACACATCATGAAAAAGGGATTATTTATTGTAACACATCCTTTGCATTATGTGGAAATCTTAGTGTAAATTTGTTCATTATGCAAGTATTTGGATCCTCTGGATCTTTGCATAAGCTAGGTTAGTGTTGCTCGTGTTCCAGGAGGTGTGCCTGCAGTTTGCAGTAGAAGTAGGGCTGTAGCAGGGTGCCTGCTTTGTGATTGCACTGTGGTATAGATATTGCTAAATGGACTTTCATCAAGTTTCCTGGTTCCAGCCTGCCCTTCAGAGCCCAGGGCTGAGTGTGCTGACCTTCCACATATTTATTGTGGTGTTGAATTGGGTTTTGTTGCTGGTGGTAATGCTATAACAGCGAGACAGAAGTACAGTCAGATGTGTGTGGAGGGCTTAAATCCAAGGCTGTCTAGGTTTGTAAGGCACCCATAGATATATAAACATTTAAAGAAATATTTCCTGTCTGCAGATGAAGGTCTATTTAGATGATTTTGAGTCTAGTTTTGTACTATAACTCTAAATTATTGTATTGTCATAACACCATCCATGAACCCTCGATGGACTCAAAGACAAAAACCGAGTTTTTGTTACAATTTTCTCTGGAGATATTTTATACAATTGCTAAATTTTCACTTGACCATAATGTAATAGTTCTGCTCTCAGTGTTGACTCCCATCAGCAGCCCGACCATGACACAGATGCTGAGACTGTTGCTGACACTAAGGCAATGAACTTGCAAGGGCTCAGCTTTTAGGTTCAACTAGCCTTTCCCTTCCCATGGGCTGGAGATTATTGCAAGGGTTACAGGCCTCACTTGTTCAGTTATTTTATACTACTATGACTGACATCAATTTAAGTCTGGCAGCCAGGATGCTGGATTGGCATGCAGGGTGCACTGGATATGCTCTTAGCTCTGTCAATGGTACACTGACCCAGGCAGGGCACATTTCTCTGCCTCCTTTTCCCCATCACTTTGGGGTTTTACCACGGTAAAACCACCTTGGCAGAACTAATTCTACGACACTGCTAAATATGTTTGGAAACAGTTGAGGACAACACACAAACTCCTGCCCTGTAAAGCAGGAAATGTGTTAAGCAGCATCTTGACAGGACTATATTTTGCTCCCGTGCCTTCTAAAGACTTACTGGATTCTGATTTTCAACTCTATTTCTTTCTTTCATGGCTATACCTCCTTTTGAAGTGAGTTATTCTGCCTGTCATCCCTTGATACTGACTTGGTGATAAAAGAACAGATGAAGGCGATGACCTTGCCTGGATGTCTCAGACGTGTGCAATAATCCATGGTGATGCTAAGCATGCCTGGAAGAAGCTCTTCCTCATTCCAGCATTCTCCACTCTAAGGATCTCTGGAGTCGTTTCTGTAAATTAGAAAGGTTAGAAAACCCCTGAGGTCATGGTGCTGCACTGCCTTTGCTAGATACTCAGTAAAGTTAAAGAAATAGCAGGTGTATTAAACTTGGTAAATTGTCCAACCTGAGCTCACAGAGCTACTCTGCAAAGGGATTAAGCCTACAGGAGGAAATGGGACTATTTGCAGAGCTTTAAAACTCTCAGTCAAGCTTTAAAACTCTCTATTCATCTTTTCTGAAGACTGAGTTTGGCAGAATTGGGTTTAAAAGTCTGACACGGATGAAAAGGGTAAGGTTCCATCCAGGTCTGCAAGATGCTGGTCTGGTCAGTAGAATATGTATATATTAGGTTTAGTTTTTTTACCAACTTCACTTTTTCTGTTTAAAAATATATAAATCTTGGAACATATGTTTTCTCAAATTCAAAGGCTGAGACCAATAAAGAAAGAGATCAGAAAGCCTGGTGACAAGGCATTCGTTTGGGAAACACAGCTTTGTTTTCCATTCACTGCTCCAGAAAACACAGGTACCTGTGACGACACCTCCTGATGATTATGTTTGCAAAAAGAACGACTTTTCCCTTCTGCCACAGTGGATGCAGGCTCAGCACATCCCACTCCTGCTTTTCCAACGCTTTCCCTGCCATTTGTCAAGGTGCAGTTTGTGCCATATCTGGGCTGTGTGGTGCAGGAATGCCCTGGGATTCACAGTCAGGGAATTTCTTTTCAGTGTTGTTGTTTCTCATCCTGAGCTGATGTTCCACCCTGTGGTTGTCACTGCTGGTGTTAGGAGTTCTCCCAGTGTCAGGAGCAGCTGCACCATTTTCTGGATGAGAAAAGCTCTTTGTAAATGAATGCCAGTGAGTCCCCACGCTTGGCATTCAGACCTGCTCTGCTGAGAACGCACAGCATCAACCAGCAGAGGAAGGCTGGAAAATCGGAGAGCAGCTGAATTCACAGCAGGTCACTGCTTTCATTTCTGACAACAGCATGCAAGGAATCAGCAGAAAAGGCTTAGGAAGCTGCATTCACTTAAAAAAGGAAAGGAAAAAAAAAAAAAAGGGAATGGGGTTATAGCCTGGGTAATTCAAATTTACTGTATAAAACATAGTTATTTACTATTAGTTAACCCTAGTAACAATTATTTAGCTGTTCTTTCTCTTTGAAAATGAAGAGAAGAAAATTTTAGAAACAAAATTCTGAAACCTGTCAAAAGCAGGAAGATTTAAAACTATCCACCTGAACAGGCAACAATTTTAGGGCTTTGTGGTGTTTATTTATCTTTTTTAAAGTTTCCTTTCTTTGGTTGGATCTGTATGTGCTTCATTCTGCCAAATACTATTTTGAGTCTTCCTTACCCCTCAGCTCATTTTCCTCCTTCAGTCATTTATCTTTTTTTTTTAAAAATTCTTTAATGAACAAGGTGATGAATGAAAATCAGAAGTATTTCCTGATGTCTTTGATAAATTTATTCTTAATGTGAAGGAATAACAGGAAATGCACATAGTCTCTAAATTATGTGCATTTAGAGATTCCTGTCTGAAGGAATTCTGTGAAGAAGAGTGGAGACTCATCTTTGCTCTGGAAGGATCTGTTGTCAGCTTGAAAACCACCTTATGTCCACAAAGAAAACTTGGGAATGTGGCAAGGAACTTGGAATCTTCAGCAATGGAACTGTGTGCTTAAGCTGAAGCTAGAACCTGTGGATCCGCTTGCTGTATAGTCATTAATTTTCACACTTTGTGCAGGATCCCTCTAACTGATTTAGTTGGTAAAATCTTTCTATCTTGCACTTCTTCAGTGAGACGTTCAAGAGAAAGAGCATAACACATGGACTGCCACTTCTAACAGAACTAATCTCTAAGTAGATTTCAGATAGGTTTGTCCAGATCTGAGTGTTGATTTTAAAAATGTGAGTGAATGTCTTTCTTTAGCATTTCTCATGGTTAATGTAGTAAAAATGTATGTGTCGAAGAAAAGAAAAGAATTTTGATCTGAAAGCTGTACTGAAATCAGGTTGTAATATAGTGATAGCCTGGCAAAAAGTAATAATTTGCTACAAATATTGTGTCCTTAAAATATATGAATATATTTCTAAAACCAGTCTTCCTCCAAACTATCTTTCACTGAGAGCTTGATATTCAGCAGGACTTAAAAAAGTTCACAGTTGGCTTCCTCTGTCCTTTTTCTTCTCCATTTGTTTTTCCCTTTAACTAAGGGAGGAATCATTTTGCCTGCTTAAGAGCAGAGCAGGGAAGTACTGCTGCAGTGTGTAGTCTGTGCAGAAGAGAGGGTTGCTATAAAGGCATTCCTGAATAGTTTCGACGCTGCGCTCTGACGATAGCAATTCCTTCTGTTTGCACACTTGGGACTGGGAAGAGAGTGCCTTTTTTGGTAGACCATATGTTTAGTAAGTAAATGACCTTGATCTTTTGATTGGGAGAACATCGTTCAAGCTTGTGAGCAGCATGTGACTCATGAACTGTTGTTTAAGGGTTTCTCCTCTGAGTTTGACTCCTGGCAAACGCATTGCTGAAGGTCTCCTTGGAATGCCAGACCTCTCCTATGAAATGCCATGCACGTTGTAGCAGCCAAGGAACCTGCTCTTACATGCACTCCTCCATCTGAAGTGGTACCATGATGCTGGCCAAGGTTGCCATCAACAGTTTGTTCTGTGTGTTGGTCTTGATCCCTTTGGAGGCACACAGAAATAGCTCCTGCTGAAAATATGTCATGTAATGCTGTGTTAACAGACGCCCTGCAATGTAGTTCCTCAGCACAAGCAGGTTTGTGAATGTGTTTCTCCAGAAACGCTCCCTTCTGAGATTAATAGGTCTTGTGTTACGCATGGCTAGGAAACAAACACCTATCCTTTTGTCATCTATGTGAGAGAAGGACTTGGTGCTGGTGGATCAGAAGCTGGACACAAGCTGGCCATGTGTGTTGGCAGCCCAGAAAGCCAAATGTGTTCTGAGCTGCATCAGGAGTGTGGGCAGCAGGGGAGGGAGGGGATTCTGCCTCTCTGCCCTGCTCTGGAGAGACCCCACCTGCAAGTGCTGCCTCCAGCTCTGGGCTCCCAGCACAGGAAGGACATGGACGTGTTGGAGCAGGCCAAGAGGAGACCACCAAGTTGATCAGAGGGATGGAACACTTCTCCCATGAGGAAAGGTGGAGAGAATTGTGCTTGTTCAGGCTGGAAAAGAGAAGGCTTTGGGGTGACCTAATTGTGGCCTTCCAGTACCTGAAGGGAACCTACAAGAAAGCTGGAGAGGGACTTTGTACAAGAAGTTGGAATGACAGGACAAGGGAGAATGGCTCCAAACTGACAAAAAATAGGTTTAGTTTAGATATCAGGAACAAACTACTTTACTATGAGGACAGTGAAGCACTGGTGCAGGTTGCCCAGAGAAGCTGTGGATGTCCCATTCCCAGAAGTCTTCAAGGTCCTGGGAAGCAACTTGTTCTAGTGAAGGGTGTCCCTGCCCATGGCAGTGGGGTTGGAACCAGATGGATTTAAGGTCCTTCCAACCCAGACCATTCTATGATTCCATGAGGAATTTCTTACCAGTGCAGACATCATTCTTAAAAGCCAGATAATATTTCTACGAATTTCCTTGTGCTGCTAGAAATCATTTTTGTAGTACCTTGCTTCACTTGACACAAAGTGAATTTCTTACAGATATTACCTCACTGAAAATATTAATGGATTTTCTCTTTTTTTTTTTGAAGTTGTTTACGTGAGATGAATGTACATCAGGAGACAATAAACTTTTACCAGCTCTAATATTCCCAAAGAAGAAAGACTTTTTATTATAGTTTAGTAAAAAGACAATATTTCAATTTTTATTTATTTTTTAAAATATCTTCCTTTAGGAAACTAAATAATAGAGAATATGATCCATAGGAATTCATATGACTCCAGGATATACTTGTCAGCAAAGTATTAGATTGTTTCTTACATTTGTACAGATAATCAGTATTTTTAAGGACTTCTCAGGGTTTTCCTTTCAATATTCAATCCTTAGAACAAAAATACTAACAAAATTTCCAACTAAGTATGTTGATGAAATATGTCAAATGATGAACCTCAGAGGGTGAATGACTCAACTGATTAAATATTCATTGCACACCTATCTTATCTTGAGAGTTGATGCACGATGTACAAATGCAATTAGATAATGAACTTTTAGTTCATATGTGAGAAAATCTCTCTTTTTTTGGTTTTGTTTTGTTTTTTTCCCTGAAAGTATCAAGTTGAAAATTCAATGACTAGGAGTTGTGTAATATGTTTTTGAAAGCAGGAGTTTGGAATGGGAGACTGTTTAGGGATACAGGCTAGCGAGATCTTATTTGTTTTTTTAAAAAGCATGCTAAAAGGCTAAAGATTTTTATCTATCTCTTCTGGTATAAAGGATAAATATTTCCACCCCCACCCCCCACTCCCACCCCAGTTTACCATTCACAGTTAGAGACATTCTTGTTAGATATGCTTGTCTTTTCCTAGTTTTTCAAAAGTTCTCCACAATTGCCCTTGCTTTTTCAAGAGTAGCACTGCAAAAGTCTGATAATCCAATTGTTTCAGTCTGTTACCCAGAACAGAGCTGCTGAGTGCTGAAAATCTAGCCTAAGGAAAGGCTAAACCCCCCTCAAATTATAAATTATTCTGCAGATGTCTTTGGAACCCACTCTGAGTTCATGTAAGTGAATGACTGCCCTTTTCTGTAGGACACCTTAGTTGCCATTATTACAAAATAATGATCTGATATTTTTAAAATTGATATTAAGTATTTAGGGGTATACAGTTCCCTCTCAATATTGGGAGGTATTCAGTTGTAGGAATTGAATGACATATTTAGTTCAAATTCCATGGGATGCACAGTTACTTTTTGCATTTGGTAAATATTATGAGCAAGAATTATTATTTCTAAAGATCAAAGAAATCTTAATTTAATACCCATGTTTCATTCACTTTCATCTCGAGTCTGAGCACTAACAAAAACACTCATGTTAATTAAAATTGATCTCAGGTTTGCCAGAAAGGTTAAAATATTTTATGTTTTGAATTTGGAAAGGGACATTAAAAGATGATAATTTCTCTGACTACAGTTTGTCATTATAAATGTGTCACACTACTCAGATTGTTCTTAGTTCAGTGTAGGTGCAGGTTTATTTTGTGACATAATTTCTGCACTTCTCTTTCAATGTCTTTTTTGATTTTTCAGAAACTAGGATTTCCAAATTCTAAAAATCATTAAGCCTATCCAATCCAAGGAATATCTTCAAAATGAACACTTGGAGATGTGTTAGTTATTAGAAATTGGGATGGAATTCAGACACACTCATTCTTTATTTTGTGTGGATTTTTACTGCTGCCTGCATAGAGTGTTCTGGTATTAATGATTTTATTGTATTATTTCATTTTGCAAATTCTCATTATATAAAAGGATGCAGATTAATTTTGGATGATGTAACCGGGGGGCTGAGAGCAATTTAGTTGCTTTAATGCTACTTTCTTCTCAGGCTTTCCTGCCTTTCCTTTTGTTTTTTTCATGCGGGAATATTCATAATGTATCCAGTGGTGTAATTTACTGATTGCATGCAAATTGATGTGATTTTTTTTCTTAAAGGACAGGGTGTTTTCCTTTACTTATCCCTCTTCTCCCCCCTTTTGCTTTAAAACATCCACACTAGCTTTTTAATAACAGGAAAGGTAGAACAAACTGTAATCTTCCAAGTCTCTAGTGAAAAGAATCACAGCTGAGTTACACAAGAAGCTTAAAGAGAAATCCAGTACCGGTTAATTCCAATTGTCTTGGCATTTAATAGTGTCTGTGTGCATGGAGTGGTGTGCAGCTTTTTGTGTTCCACTTTCACAGACAGCCACACTGTGACAAGTAGAAAATAGGATAAGGGGAGTTGAATGCATTATTCCTTATGCTTGTTTGCAGTTCAGCCACTCAGAGCACATGGCCTTCCCTCACACTGAATGCCTTCAAAAGGTGAATAATCCACTGAGGGCTGTTTGTCTGCCATTGTTTAAAGCATCTCCCCTATGGGATGGTCATTTTAAGATTGTCAGGTCTGCCATCAGGTCAGCTGGCATTACTCTTGTCCCTGAGTGCTATTTCCTCCTCTCTGCTGGGCTCCGAACCAGAGCCTCATGACTGGTTGGTCAATTCCTCTGAGGTTGGAGAAAAAAAAGTAAGTATCTGAGTGTGCAGATACTGCAAATTCTGCAATAGAAATGATTTTAGAAAAACAACATTAAAACACGTATTCGTGACATGTAACTGTTGTAGAAATTGTTTTTACTACTTGAGTAGCTCTACATATTATTTAAGGAGACTGTATTAAAATAACTCAGCTTCCCCACCCCACTTAAAAAACCCAAAAAACTAGACAAAGGTGTTTATGAATCTTGGTCTCTTATTTGATAAGAACTTTTCCTCTGAGTTGAAGAAGTCTGGATGGTATTAAAGGGCTTGATTCTTTACTTTCAACAGCTTCTGTGTATTCAGCCTTGTGTGCTTGGAACAGATTCTTATCCAACTTATGCTGCCGTGTTCTATTATCATCCATCCATGAAAATGAATTCCCTCCCTGCCTCACTATGCAATTCCTGTTACACTGAATGAGGGGGATGGAAGCACGTAAATAAATCTCCTTTAGAGAAGTGCATTTTGCTCAGAATAGGTTGGCAGTTTGCAAATAGTTTAGCAGGGTACTTGAGACAGCAGCAAGCCTCGTCTGTATTAAGGCAGCTTAATGATTGCATAAGAGCACCCAAAGGTGTAGGAGGCAGTGCTGGCATGTGCCAGGATTGTTGGTACTGCCAGAAATGTGGTGAAAAGCAGGGGGACAGAGGAGGGGAAACTTCTGAAACTGAATGATGTCCACAGCTGGATATGGGCTCTAGAGCTGAGGGTATTTCTATCATGTCAGATGCTTCCCCATGAAAACTCTGCACAAATGTAAGACAGCTCCTCTGATCTGACATTATGGGGTATCTACATCCCTACGAGATAACATAAACCTGGCTCCATTTACGCACTGCTTTCAAATATTCTCCAGGGTTTAATTACATACCTGTACCTCTTTAAACCTTTGTCTGGTTTATATTTTATAAATGGCTATTTGCTTTAACTCATGTTTTCATCTTGTTTGAGCCAAGAATGATTTTGAGGTAATGGTGCCTTCAGTGTGAGAGAGTTGCTGTTTGAACCAAAGTAACAGGTAAGGGAAAGCAGAAGATGGTCGAGGGAGGCATTAAAAATGAGCAAATGATAAAGAAGATTTGAGGGAAGGCAGCCAGACATTTCTCAGGGATGCAGTACAAAAACTAAGGCATCACAAGTTGAAACAATGGAAATTCCTATTTTCGATGGAGGTAGCTAGATTTCACCATGAAACACTGGAAGCGATTACCCAGAGAGATTGTGGGAGCTCTATCCTTGGAGAGTTTCCAAATTCAGCTGGAGAAGATCCTTAGTGATCTACTCTTCATTGAAAGTTAATGTTTTGGACAGGAGGTTGCTCCAGGCAATCTGGTCCTGGCCAGCCTGAATGACTCAAGTTCCCTGCAGGAACTATCCCTATTCAGCAAATCTTCACTGCAACTTAGATCGGTGTAAGCCTAGTCCTGATGTGCAGACAAATTTAGGATTAGTTTGCAAAGAGTTCTGAGGATCTGGGACCTCACTCTTATTTATGTTCCTTTACTCTCCATTTCTGAAAAAAGCTTAAGAAAGGAAAGTGTGTATCCAGGCCTTCCTTTATTTCACAGGTAAAGAATTGCATATCCTGACCTCTTTCTATGTCCTATGTCCTTGCTAGGCTCAGATTTTCCTTAAGTTTATAACATTTCACAAAGGCAAATTGCTCAGTGATGGTACGGTTAGGAGGCACTCTCAGATTCCCAGTGCCCTTCCTTGCTTGCACACTCTTGGGCAGCTGAAAGCCAGCTCGATTTTTGTCTTTCAGAGTCCTGTCTGCTGAACAAGCCTCACGCAGGTTGATTCAGGAGGATTAAAGAACAAAAACTGAGAGAGCAGGAAAATCTCCAATATAATTAGGAAACAGATTTTTCAGTTCCTGCTGTTCTTTCTTATTACTCTTCTTTCCAATGTATTCACTTAGCTTGCTGCTCTAATTTTGACATTTTTAATTTACCCATTAGCTGTGATTAAGATCATACTGCATTCATGGGGAGTGACTTTGCTTGCCAAGAAGCTTTTCTGAGATACTGCAGCTCTTACAAGGAGACACACCTCACTGTAGTTAAGTTCAATCTTCCCTAAAATGTTCATTTGGAAAAACCTGCATGTTTAATTCCAGCTCTTTCTTTGCTAATTAAATGGTAGTTGTTATGTGTCTATACACATGCAATATAATTATTTAATTACTAGAAACAGAATACACTAAAAAGCTTCTAGTAGGACAACCCAGGAGGGCAGATTTCATGATCAGTTTCCTGTGTAGTTCTTGCTTTCATCATAAAGAAAACTTTACACACTGTTTATAAGCATGTAAAACAAAGTGTTCATGAGATGTTTGAATTTTTCACAGGGTAAAAAGAAGAGTAATAATGGGTTATATATGATGCTGTCTCTGATAATCAGTCATAGGACATGAGGAAATGGAATGAAGCCACATCAGGTAAATTCGGGAAAAGGTTCTTCACTGAAGGGTTGGCCAGTCACCGGAATAAACTCCCCACAGAAGTGGTTGTGACACCAACCTCTCAGAGTTAAGGAGTTTCTGGACATTGCTTTTAGTGACATGGTTTAATTTCAGGTAGTCTTGAGGTGATCCATATGGATCCCTTTCAATTTGAGATACTCTGTGATTGTATGATAAAAAGATATGATAGATGAGTGGATGAATGGATAGATAATGAAAAAGCATACCAGGAAGAACCTTAAAAAGGGAATATGTCACACATATATGGAACAAACAATTTATTCATAATATGATTAATCACAGAATCAGAGTATGTTGAGTTGGAAGGGACCAACAAGGATCATTGAATCCAACTCTGGCCTTGCACAGAACCATCAAAAAGAGTCCTAACAGTCTCCTGATCTTCAAATGAACAGTGAAGAACCTCCCTGATAACACCATCAAAACTGTCACACAAGAACCTCATTTCCCTCTGTGCCTTTTCTCTTGTGCCATGTTCTCTGTGTCCCCCACCTATGGATCCTATGTTGGAGGATGCTCAGCTTGCCCCCAGCAGAGCAGAAGAGGGGCTCTAAGAAGTACTGTGCTCCCCTGAGGTCTTCACTAGCAGCTGTTTGATGTTTTTTGCCTCTCCAGGCTCGAGTCTAGATTTGTTTTTATATGTTCCTTGCCATAATTTTCTCCCTTTTCCTTGGTTTCCTGCTAAAGTTTGGAAGCTGTGCTCTCAGTGCAAACAAATGTAAAGGGCTATTGTTTTTATGCAGGGACCAGGAGACTTGGTCACACCTGTACCACATATTATTAGACTTGCAGAATTTAAGATCAAACAGACTAGGGAATTATGACTTGACAGCTGCTAAGACCTGCTAAAGCCAGCTGTGGCCAAGGCAATCCCAGGAAACTGCAGAGATCATGCACTGCCAAATTAATTAAAAATTATGCCTTTTTATTTTTATGGCAAAAATTGTGTTTTCTCTGCTGTAAGGGAGAGGACATTCGTTTAATGGGTGGCCATATGCTCTTGTTCAGTGAAGGCTCATTTATTACTCCTTGTGGAGAAAGGAGAACATGAATACACTTCTCCCAGAGCAGAATTATTACAAATGTGTACATGTGATAGCATAAGCTGTGCTACCTCAGCACAACAGACACCTGAGACATCATATGTGATGTTCTCAGTGCCACAAAACACCTCCTGCCAACTTTAGTGGGTCTGGTGAACAAGGGTAAAAAAAGAGTGGGATCTTTATTACAGAGACTTTAAATTCTTAATTAGGCTGCTTTCTGAACTTGAAATAGTTTGTTTTCCTATTATTGCCGCTGCTCACAACTTGTGTGCTCTGAGTGGGAAGAAAGAATACAGGATTGTCTGAGTTCTTGTAATAATCCAGGCACTTGCTGTCTCTTGGACAAAAAATTAGGTGATCACTTACCTGGGACAGTGACTGTGGTGAAAGCTGCCCTGATTGGGTAAAAGTATTTCTTAAACTGGTGGTGACAGACAGTACTGTGACATGGGAGTGTTCTTTGCTCTTACCTCTGTTTTGCCCTGGCAACGTGCTACTCTTCCACTGACACCTAAGGAAGGCTCCCTTCTTCTTTTGAAATTGAGAGTCATTCCTTGTTGCTTTTTGCAAGATCTCGTGTCATTATAGTCAGAAACATGATCCTTGAGACCATGTGTCTGTTTGTTACTTACATATATTGATTATGTCCTAAACTCACAGTCATGATTTTTATCTGATTTGGGGAGCTTGAACTCACATCTGCTATCAAACGGCTAATGAATGATAGCTCACTAAGCTGAAACCATCAGATCTTCTACCAGGCACTTGCAAGATGGACTAATGGGTTTTCTTCTGTCATCAAGGATACAGTCAAGAGCCTATTTTCTAGCTGAACTTCAGGTGCCTCTTGACTTCAGAATGCAAATGCACTCTGCTGTTTCTGTTTGTCTGTTTTGGGAGGGACCAGGAAATAAATGTTCACTTTGTACATTATACAGGTCTTCCATTAAATACAAAAAAAACTTTAGCAAGACTTTTTGGCTTTATGTTTGTTATATTCAATACTGGAAATGATTATTATCTATTGTGTTATGTATTTATACACATTATGTAAGTGTTGCATGAAAGTATATAATGTGTGCAAGGCAAATCAGAGGAGCATGAAAGTTACTTTCAATCTTGCTATTTCTCTGCAACTCTGTCTCTGCCTTCTTCTCCAGTGTAATTTCTATATTCTTCGCAAAAAGATGAAATTTTCAATATACTGCACAAAGATCATATTCATGTTGTTTTATAGAAGTATTTGGCAGTAAATATTTCTGTCATTGGAAGTAATTTCTTTATAAGTGTCAAGGTAAATTGCTGAGTTCAGGCTCTTAAACTAACAAAATGAGCACACAACAATAGCGCAAATTGTCCTGGTAGAACATGCTAATGTGCTTCCAGAAAGGGTGGCACGGGGATTTAAAATAAAGCCAAATTTATTCTTTGTTCTCTTCTGTCACAAAGAGGAGCAGAAATGATGTGGGAAATGTGGCAGTTAAATTAGGAAAGAATAGTAGATAATGCTTTTTTATACCTGGAGGCTGTTGTGCTGGATGAAGGGGAACAGTTTGAAGGAGGAAATAATGAGAGGAAATTATTAAGCAAAGTTTAGATTGGATATCAGGGAACTCATTGAGACAGTGAAATCTGTTACAACCTGGAATTATCTCCCAAAGGAAGATGCTGAAACTTAATTGCTTTAGACATTTTTAACAAGTCTTGTCAAGCTGCATGGAAGAAATGCAGAGAACAATCCTGGGCCTGCAGAGGGATACAGTAGGTGACATGCTTGGCCTTGCCACTTCTTATTGTTCTGATTTTTTAACTGTCACCAGGAGTGACAGTGATTACTGTAGAAATTTTTATTGTGGGTGGAGGCCTGTTGTTTAAGAGCTCAGTGGCATTTCTGCTCTGATCCGAACTTGCCTTCAGGTGTGGAAGTTCAGTAGGAATAATCTAATGCTGTGTTTGGGGTGATAAAACAGTAAAACCAGCACTTAGTTCACTTGGATAGCATAACTTCTTTTAGGTGACCACAGGAGTGGTCAGGGAGAAATTTTCTTTAAACTGCATAGAATGGAATGTGATTGGATGCAAAGTGTAGGAGATCTCTGCTGCTTGTTTGTAAGACAAGCTGGGGACTTGAGAAGAGGAGGAGGAGGGGGAGAGGATGTCCTCATTAGCCCTGAAGTCCAGCTGGAAGCCTGACCCCAAGTGTTTTATAACTTTTCTCTTAGTAGCAGGCAACATTAGAGCAGGAAGCCAATACACAACAACTCTTGTATGAGTTTAATGAAACGAATAAACAAATAGCTGTTAAAGTTTAATTATGCCCTCCTCCTATACCAATCCAGAAAGATATTCGGGATGCAGGGCTATAAAAACTATGAAAGTAGGAGAACTGCATAATTAAAGACTTTCATATTAGTTGCAGCGCTGATTTTTGCATGGTCACATTTAAATCCTATTAACTGAAATAAAATGTAAACTCATTTGTATTAATGTATGCCACTGTGTAGGCACATGAACCTGCCAGACAACAGGTATTAAGAACATTAAAATTTCTTGTGGAAATATATGGCATAAACATCCAAAAATTCAAAGAGCAGGGACCCAAAACCAAGAGGAAAACAGTTCTTTTTCCAGGAAAGGAACCCAATGGGATTTCAGTAACGAACAACCCTGTTTTTCAATGGGTCTGTGACTAGAGCTCATTTCTTCCTTAGGCTGTATATTTCTTTGACTAAAAGATCAGTGTTTCCTCTGTTTGTTTCCTTGTGAAGACTGAGTTTTTGATGAAAACATGTGTGGAAAGTGAGGGAAAGAAGAGGGAGCGGGGTCAAATTGTGAAATATCACAAACCACCAAGAGCGAGGTGCTCCAGTGTGTAATTCACCCGCAGATGGGATGGACAGGCAAACTGAAATGTGTTTGTACTCACTGCCCTCTGTTCTTGCAATATTTCACTGGTGCAAATCTGCCTGGAGCGCTCTTTTGTGTTCACCCATCTCTATTCCAGGCAGGGTGGTGGCCTGGGAGGTGCCTGGCAGATGTGTAGCATCCTCCTGTTAGGTACAGCCAGAGGCTGCTGTGATTTGTCATCCTGGCGCATGCTGTGGATGAAGAGCGTGTTTGCATGCTTCTACCGAAGGATTACCCACAGTATTCCATAGCAGGATGGATTTACCTATCATCCCATGCTCTGGTCACTGCCATCTGTTTGGCAGATTCATTTGCAGGCTCTGTTCCTACAGATAGCATGAGAGGTCTTTGGATCAGGGGCCATGATTTTATTATGTGTTTGTAAATCATCTTGCAGGATGAGTGTCCAGCTCCATTTTGGGACCAAGGGAGATCATTGCATTTCCAGGCATGCTTGTTATTGTTATCCATTGCATACCACACCCTTTTCTCACTCTGCACAGTGGGAAAGATGTTTCTCCTTATCTTACATGAGAGCAGGGTTTACTCTGGTCCTGCCTGTATTTTCACCAGATGTACTACTACAGTTTTACCCTTTTGATGCAGTTACAGTGTTCAATCATTTGTTGAGTTAAACATCTTGTTATAAACACCTGCATACTGACCTGTGGAAAAATTTAGATTTGTCTTAGGTCAGATAGATTTCAAAGAGCTTGTAGAAATAGTGACAGAAGAGTGGCAGTGGGTGATAATAATACATTGAGTAAATTACAGCAATTAATTTTAATTAAAAGAGACTAAGATAAATCTTCAGAGGGATAAAATGTTACTCAGAAAATATGGCAATAAATGTAAATATCTTTCTGTGCTCCTGCCTTTACTTTTGGAGAGGGCGAAGGGGGTGACACACTTCAAAGATTCTGCATCAATTCAGCTGCATTATTAGAGATGTGCTTAGTGAAGAAATATTGATCCTAACAGCACAGTGAATTTAAGATAAGATCCGACAGTATTAACAAGAATAAAGCTTGATGGTGTCTTCCATCCTAGAAAATAGCATCTTTGGATATTAAAATAAAATAAGATAAATTTACATTTCAACATGTGAAAAATCCAGATGTAGTCTGTGGTAGACAGTTTTTTAGTTGTGGTTTGTTTTTTTTTTTAAATCCTAACCTATAAATTACTCATTTCAAGGAAATTAGTATGAATTTGCAGGGTGTGGCTTTTATTCCATATTGCTGTGGAGTATTTTTCCTTAGTTAACAAACAAACATAGTTGTAGATTACATAAGGGAACTTTTTATTAAGATTCAGCCACAACTTTGCACCCATGGGAAAGTTCTTTAAATATATATGCTATATTTAAGTATATGTACTTCCTATGCAACCACTTAAAACCAGACACACAGATTTAGGGCATGAAGGTCTTACCTTCTGAAATGGCATGAGCTCCAGGAGAGGCCTTACCAACACTGAGGTAAGAATATCACTAGTGTCCTTGTCTTCTGCATTGCTATCACTATAGAGCAACTCTTGAGGTTATTTTTTTTCTTTTTCATCATGGGCTGTATTGACTTGAAGCTTTGAAAATGGGGATTTGTTTCAAATCTGGATAGGAGCTCACTCCCGTAACCCTGTGCCTGGGTCCTCTGTTGTGTCCCTGCTGAAATCATAGAACCTCTGTCCTGCTGCTCCCAAGGTGCTCTCTGCCAACACCTTTTTAGACCTCATGGGGGTTTGGAACCATTAGGTTTGGGACCATCTTTAAGGTCCCTTCCAATCCAGGCCATTCTATGATTCTGTGATTAGAGATGTTTCTTATCTGGCCACAAAAATGTGATGATATTTAATAGTTTTGAGAGATTTCCTAGTGAAATTGCCAGAAAGAGCTGTGCATCATTTGGCTTTTATCAGGTTTCTGTTATTATTAGAATTGTCTTAATGGAAAAGCTGAACACTGAATTCTGGAAACCTTCACAGCAAGACAAAGTAAAGCAAGGTCTCATAAACAAACAGACAAACAATAATGTTTTATTGACTACTTTGAACTAAAGAGGAACTTTATATTGCATGTTGACTCCTGTTGAAATATGGATGTTTTGGAAGGTTTGAAACAAGAGGTAGCCTCTAAATAGAGGAGGCTATTTATTGCTCACCGTCTGTGGTCAGTTGAGACAAAAACAGGGGTCAGATTAATGACATCAGACATAGTGGTAAATGGTTTCAATTTCATGGAAAACTTCCTAAAAAATAAGTCGACAGAGAAACAGGGAATTTGAAGAAATATAAAGTCCAGTTCTAAAAGACGAGCTTCTTAAAATATGTATTCTTTCGGATGGCTAAGAGAAAATAAGTTGTATAATTTTTTATTTGTCTATCTGATGACTTTCAGAAAACCTTAATTAACATGTATCTGAGAGATTAATACACATTTTTTGCCTGTTTTAGGAAAACCACAATTAGCCATTCTTTCCTCCAAAATGTGCAAGAGCTCTGTTTTAAAGATAGAAAATAATGCACCTAGCTGCTAATAATGATGAAGATTTCAAGGTCACAGTAATTGAGTATTTTGGTGGGGGGGCATTACTCTTGTAACTGACTTACACTTATGGTGGTATTGCCCCAAGAATGAACTATTGCAAACTTATAATTTATTATGAGATCTAGAAAAGAGACCTTTTTAAAGTGTTTGCTTTTAACTTTACTCTACTTGGCTTCTATTTTGTGTGATATACAGTCAATTATACTCTTGAATCTCCAGAAGCCAGATACTGTCTGTGGCTTTAGAGATGAGACATTAACTTCCAAATTACAATTTATGACCCAGAGTCCAAAGCTAATTTTAGCCTGTCTGCAGCTGCAGTGAGCAGTTTGAGTAGCTGCTGATTGATGCCAGTCAGATTTCCCTGATAAACTGATGGCATCAGTGCCTGAGCTTCAATCCCCTGTTTCCAAACCATCTTCTGATATGTCTGTGTGTCATGGTTACTTGCTATGAGAAAATGGTTACTTGCAGAGAAAAAACTGGGATTGGTGGCTGAGATGCTGACAGTGCTAATATGATGATTTAGTCAATCAACTGGGTTTAGGGCAGAAAACTCTCTTACCCTAGTTTCATTGTTGTGGGAGTAAAAATAGAATGTCTAAATGGGAATGGGAAGCTCATGATGCTTGATTTGAATTTTTACAGGCAATAGACTCTGATGCAATGATATAATTTGAATTTGTGGAAGAAATAAAAGGTTGGAGCTGAGAATATTAATATATGTGTATCTTTTTCTCTGTAATTGAAGAACTAGTGAAGCAGCATCCTCAAGAGGCCCCTTTGGAATTCCATTTATATTGCAAGGGAACCTGAGAGTCTCTGACAATATATTGCTGATGTTCCAGTCGATCTCCCAACCTGGTATTCTGCTTTTAAATCTCCCCTGTAATAAACCTGCTTCAGGCTGATCTGAAGAATACAAGCTTATTTCGCCTCCTCTGAGAGGGGAAAGCTCATGGACACAGGTCATGGTACTCAGGTAATCTCTGAGTAGTTATGCCTGAAAATTGTGATTCACCAAGCACTTCCTAACATCATCTCACAAAACTGAAGCTACCAGGTGCCAAGTTAGTGTGGAGCACCTTTGCAAATGAAATGATGGCTTCTGGCAAACTGAGCTGTTTTCTTCACTGAGAATATTTTATTATTTTCAGTTGATTAACTGACTTGCAACACTTACTTTATGATGAGCATAGGTGCCCAAGACTTCACTAAATTATGCTCTAAGGACAAAAATTACATAAATGCTGATCTGTAAAGATCAGATAAGTTGTTAAATATTGGGGATATCTTTTGATTTTGTGCAGATAGTCCATATGCTCTTGGCTGCCGAAATGACAACCTGTGTACAGATTTAGATGCCCAGTTTTGGGGATTTGTCCTTCATTTTTAAAATGAGGTGGGAGTGGTAAGAGAGGCATGAGGTTGTAGAAGAAATCATGGATCGTGATATTTTGGATTTCTCCTGAAGCTAATTTCAGGACATAGCTATTTTAAAAAGAAAATAGACATCCCACCGTGTGTTAAGATGTCTTTTAGGGAAACCTGATGTTCAAGAATTGAAGCTGGTATTATCTTATCAGAAAAATATAGTTATTATGTACTCACCTTTCAACATACTGTTGGTTCTGGAGTTCCCATGTGGCTGGATTTGTCTTAGTCATCCCTGGCTGACTTTTTTTGCCTTTGCTGCCTCTTCATCTTTTATAATTATTTTTTCTTTTTTTCCTGTTATTTGGTATATTAACTATTTAATTTTGTGTCTTTCAAGTATTTCTTCCCCACCTGCCTTGCTGTTTGTTTGTGCAAGGTGGAAGGGTGGTTTCCAGCCACCTTGAGCATGGAGTTAACTCATGGGGTAACTTCTTGCTTCCCTGCTGCAGCACAGGAACAATGAGAACTCCTATCTCTGGCAGTCTGGCAGAATGACTTACAAGCAGAGGAAGCATATTTCCAAAGCTATATCATGTGTGTAAGAGCTGATTTTGAATGCTGAGGAGTTTCATTCTCCAGTTTATGGACTTCCAGTCTGATTTGTATGAGATTTATATTCTCTAAAGGAGGGATTGCAGCACAAACCAAAAAACTGTAGCCAATGGTAAACACTGAACACAGTGGGAATCTTTCCATTGCCTTTGCTAGGCATTGAATCTGGTCTTGGTAACTATGAAAACTAAGAGGCAGAGGCTTTTAGCAGTAGCTCTTTTATAACTACACTGAAAATGACCTGAGAGTAAGCAATTCTGCACCTATGTATTTACTCACCCAGTGAAAAGAAATGAGAAATCAAAATATTCTACTCAAACACAGAACAGATTTATAAAATTAGAGATCGAAGAATCACCTCGGTTAGAGACACATCTTGCACATCTTTTAAATACCTACAGGGATGGTGACTGCCACTTCTCTGGTTAGCCCAATTCAATGCTTGACAATCCTTTCTGTGAAAACCTTCTACCCTCCAGCAGATCAACACTCTCACCCAACTTGGTGCTGTCTGTGAACTTGCTGAGGGTGCACTTGATTCTGTCATCCAGGTAATTGATAAAAATATTAAACACTACTAGTCCTAATACTAAACCCTGAGGAGCCCCACTAATGACAGGCCACCAGCTGGATTAAATTCCACTCACCACCACTCTCTGGGCAAATCAAAAACATTCAGTTTTTTAGTCAAATAATTCTGTCTTTTGAAATTCAGGAATCATTTATAGAAAAGATTGTGTAGGAATACACAGGAATATCCCAGTGTAAATACTTATTCACTGCAGCCGATATGGAAATGAATGTGCACATTACTGCCCTAATTTTTATTTTTTGTAAGATTAATTATGTTTTCAGTTTCTCATCGCAGCTTCACATTTTTATGCATAGCTTAAAGTATTAAACACTCCAAATCCCATTGCTGTTTTTGTAATGTATCCTTTTCACTGTTTGCTGACATCATGGCAGCCAAAGCTTTGGCTTTGCTGCAGTCTTTCTGCTGTGTTTTTGAAGAGCTTCCTGTCAAACAACAAAAAAAGGTCCTTATTTCAAAAATGCTGCCTTTTTCATGTAGTGACAGCCTTTGGCAGTGAAACCCAAAGTAGCTTCATTTTAGAGATGAGAGAGACCTGATATTGTAATAGCATCTGATTCCTACTGGAGGCCAACTGGAGACAAATGGTCTCCCCCATTCAAAATCTTCCTGTTGGCCTTTTTTTCTGGCTATATATTCTTTGGAAACACTAAGAGCACATGACATCCACACATGTGTGGCAAATGGAGAAAAGCGTTTTACAGACATAAGATCAGAATCACAAAATCGCAGAATATTTTGAGTTGGAAGAGACCTACAAGGATCACTGAGTCCAATGAGGTTAAAATTAAAAATGAAACATGCATTTACCTCAATTCAGGGCAAAACTCAGGTTCAGGAATATACAAGGGTGTGTAGGAAACAAGAAAGAGTCCAAAAGAGGACAATTAATATGGTGAAGGGCCTTGAGGGGAAGCCATGTGAGGAGTGGCTGAAGTCACTTGGTTTGTTCAACCTGGAGAAGAGGAGATTGAGGAGAGACCTCACTGCAGTTACAACTTCCCTGTGAGGCGGAGAGGAGGGACAGACATTGATCTCTTCTCTGTGGTAACCAGTGACAGGACCTGAGGGAATGGCCTACAGCTGTGTGAGGGGAGGTTTAGGTTGGATATTAGGAAACAATTCTTCACCCAGAGGGTGGCTGGGCACTGGAACTGGCTCCCCAGGGCAGTGGTCACAGCACCAAGTCTGAGAGAGCTCAAGAGGTGTTTGGACAACAATCTCAGGCACATGGTGTGACTCTTGGGGATGGTCCTGTGCAGGACCAACATCCTTATGGGCCCTTCTAACTCAGAATATTCGGTGAAATTGTTTCCAAGTATGAATACTGCTGACAGGGGAGAGGGGAGGTAATAAGCTGTGGGGGAATCTTGCTAGTTGCACCAAGCTGGAACTTCAGTTGCCCATAGCTGCAGGAGTTTCTTAGACTTTGCCTCTATCCTCCTTATTATTTAACACTTATTATTTAATGTGATCCCACCCCCCCTACGGTGTCTTTATCATAATTGTGGTAGTTAGGAGACCATTCCTAGGGGCTGGACTAGTTGATCTTCAGAGATTTCTTCCAAACCAAACTATTATGTGATTCTATGAAGCAGACTGATACCTTGTCCATTTGTATCTTTCTAGAGAAGAGGTCTCTGCTCCCATGGTTGTCCTTTATTCTCTCTCAGCTGAGCTGTGTTTCTATAATCTGCAAGACCCCCAAAATGGGTTTTTGTGATGTTCACTCAAATCTGTCACAGGCAATAAGTTGTTCATTTTGCAGTTTAGGGAGTGGGTACTGATGTGCTGTATAGTTGAACCCTGCTGTTGTGTATTCCACAATTTGAGTTAAAATTGACTCAATTGCAGCTTAATAGGTGTTGAGTAGACGGTATAAATGCAAGTCATTACTGCCTAAATGTTGTGGAGCATTATGGTGAGTAAAGACAAATGTCAAATCAACCCTTTTATCCCAAGACAGAATAATTCCCTCCTTTAATCCTAAAACAAATGCAATTTGTGAAAAGTCAGACATGAAAGAGACATGTGCTTTGATAAGCTTTATAAGGCAGTATTGGGGTAAAAGTGATATCCAGAGACACATGTCATGCCTGTGGGTTAGAACAAATTCTGTAAATAATTAGTGGGACTCTGACATATAAATGATAGGTGCTTAATCTGAGCTCAGCCTTTGCCTTTGTGGATTGTGATTAGACTATCAGTGCCAAATCTGTGGGATTTTTTTTTGTTTTTGATTTAATATTACATCACTTTTATCCCCAATCCAGTGATAGGATAAACATAGCTTGTGTCTGGGAAAAGAAACAGAATTCTAACATTTCATTTTACCCTTCCTGACATTAAATACATTCCAGGCACACTTTTCATTTCTCTTCCAGCATCTGATTTTGAGTGGATATATTTGTAATAAGATTTTTAAGGGATACATGCTATTTTGACATCTAGCGTTAAATGCCTTTATTATGTACCATGGCATTCAATTCCAGTTCGCATATGCTACTGGGTTTAACTTTGAGATTACAGGAAATATTCCAGTAGAGACTGAAAGGTCACACAATAAGGTTTTCCTCTAGATATCTCATAGGTATTGCATAGCCTTTCTTTTCATAGGAAATACAGAGGTAAATGCTATCACTAATAGTGCTTAAAAGCCTTGCTTGGTGTCTCTCTGTGGACTAAATTCAAGTCCCATTAAGATCAATTAGAAGGTTCTTCCTTCCCACAAGGAAAGAAGAGAGGGCCTTACATCTTTGAACTTTACTGGTTGCAAATGTCTTCAGAGCATAAAATATATTAGTCACCAGTTTGGAAAGAAACACTGCTTACAGCACCTGGGATGGTTTTGATGTTCACATAAATACTGCCTTAAAAATAAGTCATGAAGGTGTGCTTAGTTGGACATTTTAGAGCATTGTTAATTGAGAGAGTGTTGAGGTGCTTTTAAAAATTTGGGGTTTTTTTAGTAAGTTCAGAAGAGACATAGTATTAATAATAGTGAATCTGCCTTGTAGAAATGCACAGCTGCTGTGTCATAGGTCTTCTGTAGCATTAGGACTGTTATGAGTATAAAAGACCTGTGTGGTTTTGTACTCAGTTCTTCTCTGTCTGAGCAAAGTTCTGCCATCCCTTATTATTCATCATATGTGATGATAATGTCTAGTTAATTCATTTTTTTTTGCATACCTGGAAAATACCACAGGCAATCTGAATAAACACCAGTGGGAAATATCAGTATATATTGACAATATACACCAAGGGTCAGCTTCCGTATAAAGGTAATTGCAGTTAGCTTTGGGAATTTCTGTAGTAAAATTTTGTAGAAAATTTGTGATTTGATTAACTGTAGTGGAGGTGCTACCTATATCTATCAATCTATCTATTTATCTATCTAATTTATCTATTTCTAGGTGCCTGCAAACCCAGAATGAGGGGTGCCTGGAAGGAGACTCAGAGGTGGAATTGTGACTGAGTGTGCAGCCATTAGGGATGGAAAGATTTTTGTGAAATTAATTCTCCATAGATTTATAGCCACCTTGACTTTTATTAACTCATGGCTTGGCTCCTGCCTGATGATTTACCTTGCTGTGTCCCTGGGCCTGATGTAATTCTCTGTCTTTAGCTCAAGTCTGGACTGACTGAGAGGCTCCAACTCCAGGGAAGGTGGTGCCTGGGCTGGCATTTCAGTGCTCTCTCTCCTGTCCCTTGTGACTCCCAGGCCTGCTGAGTGGATTGTTTCTGCCAAAATCAGTAGGTTTTCTTTCTCCCATCATGCTTGTAGAATCCATGGCTCTGCTGTAGCTGTGGAATATGTGGGCGCCTGTTCTATCTTACACGTGACCCATGCACTGTATTCAAATTCAGGAAACAATCGCATCATTTATTTTTCATGGAGCAATTTCCTTTTAAATTATATAGAGATGAAGTGGACAGCCTTGTAATTGGTTTATAAAAGTAGGTTTCCTTCATACATCTAGTTTTATTGTTGTCATTTCGAAAGACAGCAAAATAAGTGTATATCCAGATAGATTCAGGTGCAAGTAGTCCATGAACAACAAAGGCAGACTTTGAAAAGCTCTAAAATTGCAAGCCATATTAAAGCTTTCTAATATGTGTGCATATTAGAAATATGTGTTCACTTTTCTGCTGACATATTTTCCCAGGGGAAATAAGCACATTTTCCCAGTTTGCCCATAGCACTCATGCACTGGTTTTTATTTCATAGCGATGGAGAAAAAAGCCACATAAGGGTTTGACTGATAAACGGAGATGTGTCTTTCCTTATCTAGCTATTATGAGGCAGCCATCAAAATTAAGTTAGGAATGAAAGGAAATAAAATCAATGATAATGAAGCAAATATTCTGATATGGGTTAGCATTTTACTAAATGACAGTTGTGTTCGGTCATAGCAAAATACTAATTTGTTCTGTACTTACAATTCCAAAAATCCTGTTCTATTAAAATGCTACTCCATCTTTGCTTCTCCGTGGAAGAGGTAGCAACTCTATGAGGTGTTATGGATGCCCATTTACATTTAAAATCTGTGACGTTCACCGGTTCAAACACTGTCCCAAACTCCAGGAGCCTGGATACCTTTCCTGTCTCCATTGCTGGCCTTAGGGAGGTCTGACACAAATTTGAATTTCATGTCCAACTTAGATACAAAGAGATGGGAGGTAGTGTTTTTTAAAGCCCAGGATAATACCAATAAATCATGGTTTCATTAATAAATTTGATAATGGCAAAAAGTTTTGTTATAATCTCTAAGTTAACGGTACCAGTCTTGAAACATTCTTAAAGTCTATGTAGGTCTCTTTTGAGGCAATACACGAGTAAGGAAACAACAAAGACTCCTCTCCAGTCAGCTGAGAGGTGAAAGCAATTTTAATAGTTCTTTATCAAGTAGATCTAAAACTCACACATATATGTCAAGTATTATTGGGAACAAGAAGAAAATAATGCTTTGGAGTAATTAGTGTGCACTTTGCTCTTATACAGATCTGTTCAGACTTTGAGACATAATTTTAGAATTTCTGTGTGTCGTTGAAGATCCACATAGGATGCATAAATCTGTAGTCTGTAGCTGTAGCTCCTCAGGGTTTAGGGCTAAAACGCATTAGCTGCTAGGGTGGAAAGTGAACTTTACTGTCAGATATCACTTGTCTTGTCTAGTCTCTTGAAAGCCTTGGGGTTTATGAGCCACGATTCCAGTGTTTGTGGTCATGGCAAAAGCAGTGAGATAATCAAACGGCAAATAAAATGCTTAGGCTGGAACACAGTTTAAAGGACAAAACCTGCAAAATGAAAAGCTTAACAGAACCCAGAGGAAGAAGGAAACTAAAGATGTTGGGGCTTGTTACAGAGTCAGGCTTATTGCAAATTCAGCCTTAAATGATCTGTGAATTCTGTTTATGAATCTAGAAATGTATTTAATCAGAGATATAAAGAAAACAAACAAACCACAATAGTAGGTTATCTGTAGTGGTTGGAGAGGAAATGAAATGAAACTACAATTGTAGAACTTCCTATGTTTCCATTTCTGTTACTGCTTTTCATTCTGAGGATCTTTTCCACACGGAGACTCTCTTTAATAATGGTGCCCTATTTTTTGCCTCGGAAATAAAATGTAAGGCAAGTGCAGTAAGTAGCTGTCTGCAAATTTATTTTTACCTTGCAGTGTAGTTACTTTTTAATGAGAGCTATAGAAGCTGATTAACTGTGGTTCCTGCATCCATAATTTAGGCAGGACACGTTTGCAAACAGACTGCCCATCAAGCTGAAGTCATCAGGAAATCCTTCTACTTAGAGTAACAGAAGAGAACATTTAAGCATTTCTCCCAGTACCAAGATTGTAACACAGAGCCAAGGCTGTGTTGGAGGTACTGGGAAGTTACAGCATCCATGAAAAACCAGTGGATTGATGCTGCACACCCTGTATTCACAATGAAGGGAGTGTTCATTCTGGCCACTGTTAGCAGGATGGGGCTATGCTGTTTTTGCCTAATACACTACATTAGAGGCTGATTAGATAGTCTGGTATTTATCTCAATAGACATTTTTATTTTTGTATTACTTGATATGATTTATAATGTTTTTCAAATTATGAATTATAATTCTGTCTAAGGTAGAAACTTGACATATGAAATCTCTGAATTAAGGTCTTGTTAGCATTCTAATGTGCCCTCTGTGGCAATCACGTTTTGCAGCATGCTTGAAAAGAGGCAGCTGTTGTAATCTTATGAGAAAATACTGTATTTAGATTCTGTTTTCACCTGAGTTGGAGGGTAAGTATAGTTTCTTAAGTGAAAGGATTAGCATTAAACACCTAGTGCCAGTTCTGGAGATTTTCCACTGCCAAAATACACCGGAACATGCAAGAAAATTATTCCTTTGCCCTAGTGATTTCTATTCAACCATTTATTTTATGGGGTTATTTTGTGCAGCAGTAACTGTAACCCATTGTTCAGTTTTTCTCTTGGTTTTGCTTAATAACTGTGTGGGGTTGCATTAATACTACAAGCAAATGAATGTCCTTCCTCTGGAAGGGAAGTACAGTGCCAAATTGTCATCCAGAGCAAGGAGGGTCATGCTGAACAAGAAGGTGACTCTTCTCTGGTCCAGCTGACCGGGAAGAAGAGTTCAGTGCCTTGTAGCATCAGGGTGCAAGGTGGGTTTTGATCTGCTATATGGCTTATCATATGTAATATAATGTTGAACTCCCCAAGAACAAATGCTGTTTGCCCTAAGATGGCTTATTTGGATTTGACAAAAGAAAACAAAAATATGAAAATAGTTACTGGATAATAATGATCATTTGACTCATGGCATATGCTTTTTAGTTCAGTGAGTTTCTTGTATTGATTTTTCAGCTTGAACATTAATGAATTCCATTTTCAAGTAACATGCACCCTCTGGGATGTTCAGGCTTTCTGAATGTCATTGAATTAAGGCTGTGGGATGCTCACATGATGTGTTTTTTCCATGGCTGCTGATGGAGGTTCCAGCTGAGATTTTGTTCTGCTGCACTGTTTCTGCTTCATGGTTGTTGTCTCTTTTGATTTTTTTTGGCACATAATCTAATGGCTTGATAATTTTAATTAAAACATTTGATAAATATTCATACTAATTTGTATATGATTTGCAGCATTTTTGCTAGTGATCAGCTACTGTGTTGGGTATTCTCATATGTGGGCTGAAGAGGCATGTTTTTCCATGGATTTGCAACCACAGCTTTCTGTGGTTTGGAGGTTTTTCTATCATCTGTGCAATATTCTTTACAACTTTCAGTTCTTTTGAATCATTCACAATCAGCTGTCTTGTATTAGCTCTCAACAACCTCACCAGAAAACCATCAGGAGCTGATTTATTTAGAGAACTATATTTGATGGTATTTCACTCTGAGCTTGCACCCTATTTTGAACATTTGAGGGTATCCTCTCAGCCTTCCTCCCAGGCGATGATGACCAAATTTATATCTTATTCTTCCCCCAAACAATGACATAACATTAAATTACATTTAAGAGGAACATGTATTTCTTTTATTTGAGTATTTGATCCCATATTCAATGGTATCTTAACTGGAGAGTAGCTACTCTGGAATGTCATGTACTTATACTTACTACTCATACTGGCATCCCTCAATTAGGTAGTTTGAGGCATCAATTTGTGATTAAAACATTGTAAAGAAATACACAATATTCTTATGGTAGTGTTCTTATGTTTCATAACAGCAGTGATTACGGAAATGTGCTGCTGAAACACTGTTTACAGTAACAAAATTAAAAAGTGAGAACTCCAAGTTTTTTCTTGTCTGTGGCAGATAAATTTACAGAAACAAAACAATCTTTGAAGAATAATATGATCAGGAATATGGCCCATGTGTAATTATATATGCACTCTATATACTATATATGCACATGTATGAATGCAAATGCACTTAAGTGCTCCACAGAATATTGTTTGCAAGAGCTGATGTGCAAGTCAGCTGTTTGCTGAGCTGTGAGAGACACAAGGGATGACTGTTCTTCTGAGAATTGTGTTACAGTGGATGACTAGCAGCAGGTTAGATCTGTGTGTCACTAAAAGAAACCTCCATGCAGAAAGACAAGACCCTGCTAACAAATTCTGGAGTAGTCATTGGGTTGGAAACTGAGCCATGTGGGGGTTCAGCCTCTTCTCCCAGGCAACAGGTGACAGGACAAGAGGACACATCTTAAACTGCACCAGGATAGGTTGAGGTTGGAGCAATTGTTCACAGAAAGAGTGACTGGACATTGAAATGGGCTGCCCAGGGAGGTGGTGGAGTCACCATCCCTGGAGGTGTTTAAGGAAACACTGGACATTGCACTCAGTGCAGTGCCATGGTCTGCTTGGCAAGGTGGTATTTGGTGGGACTTGATCTCAGAGGTCTTTTCCAGCTTATCTGAATCTGTGATTTTGTGTGTCTTTATGATTGGCATCAATGCATAAATTAACTAAGCTTTAAGTTAAGACATGCCAGTGCTGGTTTGCTGATATCTCTACTAACTTTGTCATAAAATAAGCTGGTCCTTCACCCACTCAGTCATTTGGCACAGAGGGAAGGTTTAAGATTCCCTATCCTTCCTGTCTACCTGCTCACCTTCTGCCTGCAGCAGTGTCACAGGGCCCAAGGAGCTTCCTAATATCCTTTAAAAGTGAGGAACTGAAATTTCAACTCTTCAAAAAACTTCCTCACAATTCTGCTCTTGTGCCAGGGCCAGGGAGTACCTTCCTCTAGGGATGCCCCGTGTGTGTGTGCATGACTATAAGTACCCCTGCATCTGGTACTGCTTGTATTCTAAAGCCATGAATTGGGAAAGCTAAAGGATATTGCCAGGTCATATTTGCCATGAAGCAGATATTTTTCTCTTTTCTGTTTGAAATATCTCAAAGTACCAAGATGGGCTGCTTTTTCAAATGATCACACTTTCTGTTATTATCACCCACAACTAACTCATCAGATCATCAGCTTTTTAATGTATTTTTAAACTTTTATCTTTTCTGGCATTTATGATGAATAATGGCAAGCAGATCGTCCTCATTATCAGTCTCCTTGTCTCTTTGGCAACACTTAGAAATATATTTCAGGACATGCTCTCTAAGTGGCAAATGCTTGTTTATTTCTGTGAATGTCACTTGATCGACTTTTCAGACAGAAAACTAAGCTAATCTATCACTTGTGAATTGCAAGGTATTGAACTATATCCAGGGCCTAATTTGTAGAACCAAACCCATCTACTAAGCAGCCAGCTGGGCCCAGGGGTGCCAGTACCCTGCTACAAACTGGGCTTGATCAGCCCCACAGGTTAGTCTTGGAGGTCATTTAACTGATTATTGCTTGAACTCTTTAATTTCCAAATCAGTTTGGCACCTTTTGAAAAGGCATCCCAGTCAGTCAGAGCTGGGAAATAGGCAGGCACAGTGGGAATTCACATAGACAGCATATATTGCTCCAAGTGAATATATGGAGCCATCTGTTATTGAGTTAAGTAAAAGCATCACAATACCATGTCAGTAATGCTGTGTAATATCAACAATTCATCTGAGTCTTCATTTGTTGTAATAAATTCTGTCTTAAAACAATGTAAGTTCTTTAATGTGAGCCCTTATGGTGTAAACTGACAGCTGCCAAGGTATAAGTGGTTTATTCAGTTCAAATTTAATAACTGGATAGAAATATTCTTATGAAGAGAAAGCACATGAATTTGATAAGCCTATCCAATAGAAATTTTGTAAGGAACAGCCTTTTCTTTTGGCTGTGCCATGTTTTCTGGGAAGAACATAATCTGCTGTGCAAGCGGGTGACCCTCAGAGGCAATTTATAATTAATACAGCTGCTTGATGGCACATTTCCCTTGACCATAGCATGCCATGCTGCCCAAACATCTTCTTACACTCCAGTGCCCTGCTGAAAGGCCAATGGTATTTGTCAAACAGGAGAGAGTAAAGATGCTTCCAACAAGTATTTTGTCCAGCATCCCTACAGAACGTCAGTAAGACCATCATGCCACCCCAAATCCCAAATCATCTTGTGTTTATGTGTGAACAGGCAATGTATGGTCTACTGCCACTGTCCAAAAAGTGTGTCTGCTTGGGAGCTATACCTTTAAATTATATGAATTCAGAAAATTGTTTTAGACTGCAGACAACCCACTTGGGCTGCCAAGGGATTGGTAAATAATAGATATAACCTGCTATTGCTACGCAAATTATGTGTCCTGACATGAAGGTCATTTTTCTGGGAAGAAATCTTTACTGAGTTTGGGGTGGCAACCCTTTCAAAGCCAAGAGGACCCAAATGAATTGAAAAAACGAGTGAAAACTCCTTGTTAGAACTTGAGCACAGTTCATGTTTTGTTTATAAAATAATCATGTTTCAATTTTCTCACCTCTCTTGTGCTTTGCTCCATTGTAATTAAAAAGCTATTGAAAGAGCTTCATAAAGCTTTTTTTTTCTGGTAAATTATTTATAACTTTTAGATTATATGAAGCTATCTGCAAATTAAGCTGAGTTTAGTGGCCATTTTAGTGTCACATACACACACACAAGCTGTCAAAAAGAAAAGAGGGAGAATAAACACAAAAACTAAAATATCGCAGTAAAACGAAAAATTTCATATGAAAAATGAAGTAACTTTTTTTTTAAATTATGGGTATTTGAAAAAAAAATTCATTGACCTCAAATTAACTATAAAGCAAATCAGTATAAACTGTTCCTTTTGAGTCAAAATACTCTGGGGAGGGAGAGATGCAGAAGTACCAGGGGGAAAATTATTCCCATTTTCAGCTGACCAGAAGCTGTGACTTGATTGTCAAACTGTAATTTAACTTACTAAATAAAGGGTAGTGTTTCAATAATTCCAAGCTGAAAAGTACTAGAAGTAATACTGGAAAGAAGAGGCTGGATGGTATTAATCTGTTGTCTTGGAGGTGATATTTAAGATGCAAACCTGGAATAAAACAAGCTGTGCCATCTGTGGACACATAAACAGATGACCCATTGAAAAGTGAAGTTTGGAAAGCACAAATTGAGCTATGATTTGTTTGGGCCTTGGTTTACTTCTCTGGGGATGAGGCTAAATCACCCTTTTGTTTTAGGTGCTTGCAGGATGGGATAAAGTGAATTTCATCTGCTGTTGTGATATATGCACAAGGATGTAGCTAAATCTGTTTCATGGTCCGTGTTCTGTTTTTATAGCTGTTTAAAATGGACCACATTATGTTGCTGGAACTTTGTTCCTCAGATATGGTTGGGTTAATTGGCTTAAAGTCAAAAGGAAATTCAATGCTTACCTCTACAGCAGTGCGTATTTCTGGGATTTCAATATATGTTCTTAAGGCATTTAAGTGCTTCAGCTTTCTCATTTTTACATTAGAGGTAGGGCGAAAGAAGATTGTGCATCAGCCAGAAATGGTAGTTTTCTTATATTTCTCAGTTCATTGAAATAAATATGTAATAAAAAATCCATCACAATCAGCACTTTCCATTTATGTTTTTAAGCTAAGGGACTAACTAAAATGCAAAGATACTTTTGCTTATTCCATAAACTTAAATAATAGACTTGGTACAATTTTACTTATCAATAGTATAATAGACAACAAAAGTGTTTACTGTATTTTATTACCTTAAAGCTGTTATCATTACTTTTCAAACCATGTACAAATCTAACACTTGTAACAGTCTGCAAAGGGCTTATTTTCTTCTGTTAGATTCTAAGCTTTCCTGTAGTACTGTGAAACCAGTTTAACATCTGACCTTTTAGCCAGCAGACTGGAGAGCTGCCCTGCTGAGTTTGTGGAGAGGCCTTGATTGCTCTGCTGGGTAGTGCAGTATTTTGGATATGCAGATGTTACTGACTGAAGTGTATTATCCATCTTGAACACCACTTGAATTTATGCTGAAGCTTTCAAGTTCTATTCTTTGAATAGGTCCCACAGTAATTGAATTCTCATATTGCGCACAAAAAGAAGTCATACCTTACGTGCAGAGCTGAGAACTCCAGTGATTTTTAAGAACTGTCCTGAGAAGGCTTTCAAATAAAGGGACGTCCAACACCTGCAGCAATATTCTAGCTCCGGGTTCTGCTGGTTTCATATAGAAATTGATTTCTATTACTGACCTAGGAATGACAGGAAAGATGACAATGTGCTGAGCATTGTTATTGCACCTCCTGGAGATTTGCTGAAATTTTCAGTCCTTCATTTCTCTTACCTGCCAGAGCTGTCTTCCAGGGCTCAGCTCTTTTTGTGGAGTTGGTTAAGTTCCTGTGAGCGTGCTGCTAAATGAGAGGAGACTCTCAGAGAGAAGACGTGGGACCAAAAAGTCAGACAAGGTTACTTAGTATGAGAACAAAGTAAAGAAATATTTCTTCAAATGGAGGTTCAGACCATACCCAAGAAAGACCTTCAGCCTTAAAGTACTGAGCCTGGAGATTCCGGTGGACTTTCCCCATATGTTTTGCAATTACTTCTGTAGGGAAGACAGGAATACTCAATTTACTATGAGTTTACTGGGGGGAAGTTGACGCTGTGTCCTGGCAAAACACAGACAACGACTGATTTTTCCCACAATAGGAAAGTAAGGCCTCAGGGACAGGCAGAGATTGAAGAATATGAGTTTACAAAAGTTGAGGTGAAATAATAAACATTCTTTTGGAGCAACCAATGTCCTTGCAAAGTAGAAACAATAACAACTGAGTTCTGGCTATCAGCCTAAAGTTAGCAGTGACTTGAACTGAGCTCCTGCTTTGTTGAATCCCATTCAGCTGAAGAGGACTGGTGGGAGAATTTTGGTATTCCTGTTTTAGTTGAACAGCTACAGGAATTTTCTGTCCCCTTTCACAGTGCAGTAATTGGCTCAAATACTGCTGCCAGTGAAGCAGCTGCTGTTGACTTAATGGCAATCTATATTGAGCTCACAAGAACACACAGGTCAAGGTTAAGCAGTCACCATTGCTGCAGAACTGGGAACTGATTAAAAATACTAAGAAAGTGGAAAGTAAAAAAACCTTGCTTGACCATGAACCCCATTTTCTATGGACTATGTTAATAGAAAACTCTCTATAAAATCCTTGATTGTCTTACTGTCAGATGCAGAGAACCACAACTTACCTGCCGTGTGAAAGGCAGGTAAGGCCTGGAGTTGCTTGGGTCTTCTGTCTTCGTGTCTGACAAAAAGGGGTTTTACACAATGAATATAAGGTACTTGAAGATGTGGTAGAGATTATTTGATTCTAACAATGGTTAAAAAGATCTTCGGTAATAAACCACTTCTGCCTCTAACACATTGAAAAGGGGCCCATCCTGAGTACTTATAGGAAATAATGAAATCTTCTTTATAACTAATTGCAATGTTTTCAAAAGGGTATAATTTTCTAACTGCTTTTGATGCTCAGTTACCATCCCCTGCATGTGCCCTTCCATCCATAGTTAGAAGACCATTTTATTCCCATGTGTTTCTGTTACTGAGCTTTCAGTCTTTGTTGGGATTTTTAACTTTAAGAAATATTACTCAAGAAATGTTGCAGTCATGCAGAATTTACCCTAAAAAGCAAACCTGTCATCAGGGAGCCCTCCTACCTCCTAAGATCTGACTAGCAGAAACATGTTTTCTGATTGAGTTCTGCCAGTGGTATTTGTGTATGACAAATAGGACCTCGAAAGAGAAGTGTTTCAGGCAAGACAGTGTGGTAAATTCTTCTGCAGAAGCATAAATTATTTATTATACTAATATGAATTATTAATAATATTTCATCAGATGGACTTGAAAAGCTTCAGCACATTATTGTAAACACTGCACCATTTTGAGTGACTCCAGATAGGATTAAAGGAAAAAGCAAGATAGGAATCAGAGCTGAGTGTAGGAACTCAAAGTCTCTGAGGGTCACAGAGGGAAAGAGCTTTCATCGAAAGAGGGAAAGGGAAAGAGCAAAAAACCTATCAGAAATTTTTTTGCAAGTATAAAGTGCTGTAAAAGTACAAATGCTAGAAAAGAAATGTTTTCATCAGAAGAAAAGTTATCAGTATATTTCACAGTAAACTTGGTGATGGTAAACTGAGGACAGGCTGGCAACCCTTTCCCTGAGTTATCTGAAGCACTGCAGTGACTGGAATTCAGCAAGTTCTCCCTTTTCCTGTTCAAAATCTCAGTGGGGATCTCCCACTTTGAAACCATCAACATCATATCACAAACTGCATAAAACTCCACCTGTTGCTTAAAATGTCTACTTGCCTTTAAGGCAAAGGCCAAAACTCCCGGAAAGGTGTTACCCTAACATGGCAAAACAGAGCTTCTCTCTCTCTGTCCAGACTTTGCAACAAGTCTCACTTTACTGCTCTTCATTAGACTGTCTTCAGTGTACATCTTTGTCTAAATGTCCAAGGTTTTTTACTATAAGGATTGGTCATCAGCTGGGAGAGAGCCTTTAGCAGGGACTTGCATTTTCTTCAGTGTCGTCATCAGGCAACCCACAGGACCTTCCTCATGCATGTTGGAGTACACAACATAGCTAATGTTTCCTAAACTGCTTAAATGAAGAAAGTTGTTTGTTTTGTGAGTTCCTTTCCAATCTTGCTTTGCGTTGATAACATCTTGTCCCCCTACCTGCCTAACCCTCTGTGTCATTTACCTCTAACCTTTCTCGAGCGTAATGCTTTGATATAATGCATCTTTTCCTTTATTTCATGTTTTGAGTAAACAGTTAATGCTTTCAAAGATGTGTGGGGCAGCCTATTGTGAAAATAAACATTTCAAGGTCTTTGAGGACTTAAAAGCATCACAGATAACAGTTTGGTTTTCTTAAGGGAGATATCCCCAAGTCTAAACTAGTTTTTCTTCTCTACTGAAAGCTGACACTCTTGAGGATATATTAAGTTTCCCCCTTTCTTCTCAAGCTATTTCTTTGTCATATTTTTGTAATGACAAAAGTCTGTTGCTTTTTAATAGGGTTAGAATAATTAGAATTGCATCTTGGATGGAGCATAGGTCCAATATTCTGCTTGGTTCTTTGAAGAATTCCTGATGGTCAGGTGTAGCATAAAATGATGGTTTTTCAATTAAAACTTATGTTGTTATTTTCTCTTTTTATGTCTTTATTGTCAGGTGAGCTGATTCCCGGTGGTAGAAGAAAAATTTGGTGCATGAAAATTCTCACAGAGCTTTCGGTCATGAACTTCAAAATATATTTTTATGCTTTGAAATATTTTTTTCTATACCTTTTAGGTTTTGGAGCAGGGCACGACTCTGCTTCTTTTAAAATTTCCAGAATAAGAAAAGACACTATGGGAAGCGATATTTTTGAGGAAGCATGATGGTGTGAGCCACTGGCTCATGTACCTTGGGGAATGTTTGCGTGCTGACAAAGGTGCATTGACTTAGAGGCTTTGTGTGTAAAAGCTCTAAAGCCTTGGGTGAAATGGGTGTTTTTCTTATGTAGATTCTGAAAAAATAAAATAAAAAAAAGAAGTAAGAGAAGTCACAGATATTTACAAAGAACATGTAGTTGTACAAGTCAACTCTCAGAAAATTTGGAAGAAAGGAACTTATGGCCTTGTTCAATTATTTGCTTTTGGGCAAGTGGATATGCATCAAACTTTGTGTTTTGACCTCTTAGGGAGAAAAAGCTAAGAGCTAAAAAATCAACTATGCCTCTCTGGGTGGGTATGTGAATCTAGGCTATGCTGGTAACTGATCAAGATCCAAATAAAAACAAGCATTCTGTCTGAAATATTAAACCTTCAAAGAGATAATTTGACATTTGTAGTGATTATCAATTTTTCTGGTTTTAATGTTCAGGTACGATTCATCAGTGATAGCTATTTTCAATGCTATTTTGTTCATTCTATGGCATTTATGTAATGCATAGTTTCTCAGGAAAGAAAGCTATTCCATCATTAGGAAGCTTTTTTAAAAGGGTAAATACAAAAAATGTTCTTAAAAATGTCCCCCCAAAATATCCAACAGCACAAAGAACATGCACATTATAGCTCAGCTGTAAATTAAAATAATTTAAAATAATTTGGGTGGACTTGAAAAATAAACTTTTTTTTCCTCTTTAAGTCCAGTTTTATATATTTTAAAACTGTAGATAGTCCCACTACTGGGATTATTTTGGAATAATATGTTGAAGTATTCCTTTTACATGTGACCATAAAACATTGTGTCTTCTTAAAGATGAAAGCCCATTTAAACTTTTCTAAAATCCCTCTCTCTTTTTTTTCCAAACCATTTCATGAATTGCAAGCAAATACATGACCAGTTCAATATCTCTCAAGTCATACTTTCATTTTCTCTAAACCTGTGGGTTTTGATGAACTTTCTGTCTGTGAAATAGTTTTGATCAGCTCTACTTCCTATCAAAGATGGTCATGATTTTATTATGGATCAAAATGAGACTTCAGTCAGGTTCCAGTGCTGTAACCATTGAAAAACAGTTTTCTAAACTGTCTATTAAGTTTCTTTCTCACTGAACTAAGTTACTTTAGATGTACTAACCAAAAGAAATAAGAGAGTTTTTTCAAACATCAAATCTGAACTTTTTTCTTAGGTATTCAGTGATTTTTTTAATGTATTTTAAGTAACCGCTTAGAAAAAATCAGGGAACAGAATAATATATATTACTCTCCATTTTCTGCAGTGTTAGGCTTTTTGTTGATACTTCAAACCACTCCATTTCAATGCCAAACCAGAGCTCAGCTATTAAAAATGCTTTTAGTTTTTATTTTTGAATAGAATTATTAACCTGCTTTACTACCCTTTGCGGCTATAATGGCTTCTCATGAATTTTAGTGCAAATTAAAATCAAGATGAAATCTACCAATATTCTTTTCAGTACTCCTATAAATGCATTTGTGAGCTCTATCGTGTCGATTTTGCAACACAATCCTGTTTTTCCATGGGCAGTTTCTTCTCCTGGGTTTGATGATCATAATGATAATAAATGCAATATGCTATTAATATAATTTTATACACTGGGCCTGATTCTACAGTCCTACAATTTTATACTTTTATTAAACTAAGTTTTTTATTATTATTTCACAATTTTATGAATTATTTAACTGTATCTTATATTTTCTGCTTGTTTTGGGGAACAAGAATAATACATAAAAACTCAGATAACTAAAATAGTAAATACATTTGTACTCTTTTGAACATTGCTGTTTCTGAAAAGCTTTCCTTCTTTTACACATTCTGAGACATGACACTCCCTAGGGACAGAGGTTACAAAAAAGCTGATGCTGTGCATGAGGAGTATTACAAAATCTAATGTAGAACCATTTCAGCTGGTACATGTTTATTGTCAAATTAGCCCAATTTTTATTTTGATATGTGTTGAGAAGAGATCTTGAAATGGGGTAAATACATTTCAGGTGGCAATTTCTACTACTGATCCCATGGAAAAGGTCTTGAATAAAAAATTGTTTAAAGTTGGGATTCTAGTCTCTGTGTGTGTTCGTAGATTAATTTATAGGTAAATATTAATAATACCCTAAAAGTAGAAAGCTCCCATCTTTATACCAGAGAAACATAAGGACCTGATGGTGCCAATGAGGTTGCATTAGTGAGCATCCACTAGTATTTTCTGTAGGCCCGTCTCTGCCTTTTTCATAAGCAGTTTGTTGTGATCTTCCTTTCCTATTCCTTTGGAAACACTGTAAGTTGCCAGTTGAGTACTTTTATGAGGTAAAGGAATTCCAGTGTGGAGCCTTCCTCCCAACTGCACCTACCTGCCAAAAGCAGCAAAAGCTTGGCCTGACTCAAAGTGAAGACATAAGAAAAAGTTTCCTGAAATCCACAGAATTTCTCGATGTAGCTTGAGTTCACAGTAAACATACTCTGTGTGTAGGCTCTTTGTGTTCACCATTATCAGAGTAAAATGACCTGGGCTGCTCTAGGATTCCTGTTATCCATGGATGTTAGAGGGTGAAGCTGCATTGCAACACTGGAAGTTATATCTTATTGTTATATAACTGCTTCGTGGTTTGATGGCCTTTTTAATAACATTACGGCATAGCTGTGTTAGCTGAGATTACCACAATACCAAGAAAAATTCTATTGAAATAGCACTGCAGATAGGGCAGAGAAAGGAAGTGCTTTCTAGGAACATGGTAACACATAAGTTGAGTTATTACAATATCCTGATGAATAGTAGAAGTGGATGAACTGAGTCATAAATTTGTTAAGGATCTGTGCTCTTTCCTCAACATTATTCTTCTCCTGGGAGGCATCAGCAGACGCCAGGCTGGCCTGTGACTGTCTAGTTCCTCCAGAGGGGACTTGACAAGCAGACAAGAGAAGCCTCAGTCTGTTCCAGACTGTATTCATCTGCTGTTTCAGAGCTCGCTGCTTCCCTATCCATCCTTCCAAAAAAGTGGAGACACAGGAAACATCAAGCAGCACAGAGCTAGCTGCAAATCTTCCCATGCTTTTTATATGCAATGTGCTGGAGAGGTAAAGATTTCTTGCTGCCTTTCCCCCAAATGTAAACCAGAGAAGACCAACTTCTGCTTCATCTTTATGGGGACATAAAACATCTCAGAAGCTCACACTGCACAGAAGGATGAAAAGCAGATTTGTCAGTGTAAATCATGAAGAAGTGAAGCAGAAAGGTTAGATTTAAGCAAAAGTGTGGAAGGTTCCAGGCAAAGCCTGGCTGTGGGCTAGTAGGGGTGTTTCCATACCCAAAAGAAAACATTTTAATTTTAAATATTTTTTTTGCAAATGGAAATGAGAAGTTACTGGACCTGGTGACAGGGCGGATGCATAATTAAAAATAATATCATTCATAATGAAAGAATAAAATTAAACAGTAGATTTTTAAATTATTTTAGGATCAAAGTATTACTTGATACCCCACAGAGATGCATCTGCAATATTGATAACTGAGCTTGCTATGCAGAACAGATGGAACCTACATCTTTGATAAGTGGACTCAAAATAACCTCAGAAGTAGTTATTTTCTACTAAGAGGGAAAAGGTCACTTCTGCTGCCAATAATTTGACTCAAATACCTGGTGGGCAGGTTCCTGCACTGCCAGATTCTCAGACTATCAGAATGAAACAATTCAAAGAAATTGAAGAAAAAATTAATAATTTCATGGGTTGGTTTTCCTGCCTTGAAAATAGGATTAATATTGCTCAGTACCTGGGCTTGGTGATTCCTGCCTCTGAGTACTGTCCCTCTGGTGGTGGCAGTGACAGAAGGATGTGCGTTCTCAGAAGAGAGTGCTGGGCTTGGTCTGTGTTAGGATCCCCTTCCTGCAGAGAAGGCACAGGCAACTCTGCTTATGGCATATGCCTCCCTCTGCAGCAGATTTTGTTTCTAATCCTCTAGCTCCTGGCCTTAGCAGGCATTTTGTCTTGGACTTACTGTGTTGTCCCTGTACATCACACACCAACACACAGCTGTGGAGCCACAAGCCTTCCTTGGAGCACAGGAAAATTAATGGGAGTTTGCTTCAGAGGTTTTTTGCTGCTGTGCCCATGCACTTGGCAGACAAAAGACCACTTTCTCCAGCCTCATTAGAGGCACATCTTGCTTGCAGATGCTGGTAGGGAGTCTGTGGCTTGCCTGCTCTATTTCCTTGTTTTTTACTTTCTGTGGTGCAAATCCCCTAGTTTTCAGGTCTAATTTGGATATTTTTTATGGCCACTGGCTGACATCTATGCTACTCCTTTCACAATTCAGGAGATTTTCTTGTCTTCCATACTGCAAACTTTCTGACATCAGTCTTATTTTGTTTTTCTTAATTTGTTTTCCTTTTACATCTGTGGGAAAGGGATAATTCCTCCCCTGATTCTGTCTTAGAAAATGATATAACATGGGCGTGGTACCATGATGTCTCAGTAAATTCTTCCTGTTGTGCTTTCTAATCCAAACAGCATGTGCTATATGTGTGAATGCAACTTAGGGTGTAATGTTGTCTGACCATAGTTCTGGTTGTAGCTGGTAACTGGTAACTTTTCAGAAAATCTCATTAACATGCTGTAGATAGGAGGCTTAATAGATCACAGATGACAAATATAATTTTAGAGTGTGCTGTGTGAAATTCCTAGCAGTGAATTGAGAAAGAGATATCCTTGTTAGTGCAGTGCATAGTGCTGCTTTGCTTCAGTGTGTCTGGAACATTTTAGGACAGAAACACATTTTAGCAGATCTATGGACCAGCCTATTCAGAGAATATAAGAAATGAACCTTGGAAGTGCAAAGACTGGATCCAGCTTTACTCTCACTTGCTCCAGTCCACCCCTGAAGGTAATAATTCCCAAATTGATGTGTTCATTTTCTTTTTCAAATCTAATAGACTTTCCCACTCCCATAGCTGTTTTCCTCATGATGGCTTCTCCCAGGAAACAGCCACTCCCTTCCATCTCCATCTGAGAGGCTCCTTCTCTTGTGCTGGAATTCTCTCCAGGCAGTTTCCCCATCTGCTTTTTCCTCCCTGTAAGGTTTGCTGGACATAATGGAGGTGCTGGAGGGCAGATGCAGTGTAGCCTTTCTTGTTCTATTCTCTCACAGTTTGAAGCAGAGGACTGGGATTTCTATCTTGTATTTAAAAAAGAACAAACAAACTAGGCTAGGACTACTTGAAGGGAAATTTTTTTAAATAGTGCCATGCTAAATCTGATTTTCTATTAAGTAGGATATATCCAGGGCATATTGAATGTTAATAATGTTTGACATTGAATCTTCACAGTTTCTGGATTTATGTAGTAAGATAATATGTATTGTGTAACAGACTTGTCAATAATTGTAGTAAATAGATTTTAAGTAGTGAAAGACTCATTTGCAGATTGAGTTTGTTTTTAGATTGTTTACTTAAGCAGGTGAGTACTCTCCACATTTTCAGTCCCAGGAAGAATGATATATTGAAAGCTTTAAAGGCCTTGTCAACTCAAAGTTAGGTAAGAGTCTGTTTATCATGTTTTATCAGGAACAGGAAGAGTACCCAGGGGATGGGCAAACTGAGCCTGTTATGTGGTTTCAGCATAAAACGTGAAGGGAGCACCAGTCAGTCATGATTTAGGAGTGAAAGAATAGGTATGGAATAAATTGTCCAGCTGGTGCAACTGGCAGAATTTTTAAATCCCTGATCAAGGATATTTGACCTTGGTGGTCCTGGTTAATATCCAGCAATAAGATGTTCCTCAGTGTATGGAGGTGGCTTTGGAAAGCACTGTGGCAGAAAGGTCAGATCCTAAATTCTCTTCCTCCTGTGGAGATACCCTCCTGCTCCGGAGCCCAGCTCTGAGCCCCTTCTCTCCAGCATATCAAGCCTGGCACTGGGCAGAATCACAACCTCTTGTCTTGTTGCAGGAGGTAGTCCTGGCTGACATGAGGGCTTTAATATCCTCTTGTGTCCTCAAGAAGGGAAAAACTGCAGGGTACAGGTGGTGTTGTTTTAGGATTCCAGTGGATGCAAACGGAAATACTTTTTTGCATTAATAACTCGGAAAATTGCTCCTTTTTGGTGGGCAGAGAGTCTTTAGTGAACAAGGAAGATGTTACAATAAAGGTTCTTCTTTCCTCTTTATCACCTTTAGAAAATGGAGAAGCTACTGAGGAGTTTTGCTCTGCATCCTCTCCACATTTTTCAGAATGATTTGGAGCAAGAAAGTATGGGTTGAATGTAAATGTGCTGTGACGGTATTCATGAGACAGAACTTTCCTTGCATGCCAGCAGGCTTTGTCTCCTCTTCCATCTGCTTCAAGAGAGGTGAAATAACCAAATGCTTTAAAAAATCTCTAATAAGGTCATAAACCTTCGCTGAATGTGCAGGATTTGCTGGGCCACTGGAGAAACAATAATAAATGCACCCCCTCTGGATATCCCTCACAACCAGGTGACTTCAGCAAGGCTCATAATGCATTCAGCTTTCGGCTCGTGGATGTCTCACTGAGGTGTAAACCCTGTGTGCGCCTATGTGTGCCAGCCAGGGACTCACTGCTTTGGGTCCTGGAGGAGTGAGGTGCTCACCATAAAGGTTTTGAGAAGAATTACAGGATGACCCATGCAGACAGCATACCAGCTCTTCTGAGCCTGTAATGTCTTTCCCCAGGAGGAGTAGGGTCGTCTGGCATCCCCAGGCAGGAGTAAGCCTCTCCCTCTCCATGCACAAGGGAGAGAAATATAATCTGCAATGCTCCTATGTGTGAGGAAGGAAATGCCATGCAACCTGTGAACTCCAGAACGGGGCTGAATGTTTGTATTTTTCGAAGCTTTTGTATGAAAACTATTCACTGAAGTCCATAGTAAGACACTCACAGACTTTAGTGAGTCTTCGAATGAGTCCTTACTTTCCTTCTTTTTTTTTTTTTTTTAAATTTTGTAATTTTTATTCCAAAGGCGCTCAACCAAAACACCAAAGTTTAACAGCAACATTTTGTTTCATATGGGCAATTCTACCTGGAGCTCCATAAATATGATTACTGCTTGCAGCAAGAAACGAGAAAGGAAGCAACTTGCTGACTTTCCTACGTATTTGTGCTCTTAGAAAAATAAATATTTTTTGCTTCCCAAACATGCTGAATGAAATGCATGTCTCATTTATCACTTAAATAGTAATAACAGTGCCCACTGCATGCTGCAGGCTGGGTTCAGACAGAGGCAGATTGACAGTGTTTGCTCAGCGGAAGCAAGAAACGGATCAATAACTGTTTGTAGCCTGGGGGGCTGGAGGTGTGACAAGTCAACCATGATTTCAGTCTTGCTGGGACCCTTATTAAACTCATTTGTACTTCTGAAAACAACTGCTGCCTCATTGGGTTAAAGGTAGCTGCAAGTATTGGTCTGAAGCAGGTTTGAATCTTCTCTGCGCCCCAGAGGAACGTGGCTGCTCTTTCGGAAGCCCAAGCAGCAGTGAAATGTAACATGTAATTAAGAAAAAAGACGATGTTTTGTTTGGTTTTTGTTTCATTCATTGTAACTGTTTATTTGTCAGTGATAATCTGCACTTTTCTTTGTGAGAGAGGAAAGGAAATCAGATCATGGGATATGCTGAGTTGAAAGGGATGTTTACCTATTCTCCCCTCCTCCTTCTCTCCTGCTACTCCCCACTAAAGGATGGCAATGGACTTCCTGGGGGAAGGAAATAACTTGTTCCTTCTCGTTGCTTTGCTGGAAGAAATGATAATGAAAGCTTGCCTTGCCTTATTGCCAGCAGAATGCGGGAACTGGCTGGAGGAGAAGTTCACTGTTTTTGGGAAGCAATGACTCAGGTTCCCACTTTTCCCCTGTTAAGGGCTGCCACAGGAGGTGACCATGCTCAGGCCATGGCTGCTGTGCTTTGGCAAGAAGTGTCCCTAAAGCCACAGGCAGATTTTATAAATGTTTTCCTTGTCTTCCAGGCTAGAGAAGGAAGAGTGTCACCCATCTGGAGGTCAGACAAGTTGACAGACTTCTAGGCTTGAGCACCAGGTGCACGCTCTCCTTTTCCATCAGACTGTGGGGCAGGGATGAGGCCGCTGGCAGGGAAAGAGACGCATTTCAGGGGGAGCTGCCGAGGTACTGCCACAGGCTCTGTGTGGGCAGAGCGCGGCCGACTCTCGCGCTTTTTGGATGGAAGTGCCTCATCCTTCTGGAAAGGCTGCCGTAGTGTCTGGCACTCAGCATGCTGGAATGAAACGTGGGCTGCTCCCAAATGTCTCCCTCCAGCAGGCAGATCAGAAAGCGTGCTGACCTCAGTTTCAAAGGCTTCGTTTTGGCAATGATTTTTTTTGAAAAGTGACAGGTGATTCTCTAAGGAAATAATTTGCCAATACTTGATATTAGCTCCTTGCTCTGTCTCTAGTTAGGCATCATTTCAGTAAGGATCATTATGGCTAGGGTAGAGACTCATGGGAAGTAAGGACTTTAGTATCAATTACATCTTCCAATTTAAAAGCTTGTATCTCCTGCTTCTACCCAAGAAAACATAGACTTGAAATCCTCTACACAGGATTTTATTTTTGGGAATATGAGGTGATAGACACTGATCAGCCAACAGGAAAGCAATGTATGTGTCTCCAAAAGCAGGTGACAGGAACATCTCTGGGCTGTGTGCATTAGCAGGATGGAGCCTCTGAAATGTGGGCAGCTGTTTTATTTCGTGGGATGCCTCCTGCATGCAAGCCACGAGGATTCCATGAGTTCTTGGATAAGAGCATGGCTGCTTTCTGCTAGCTGGAACTGCAGTGCCTCAATTACCCTCTTGCTCCCTGTGACATCTGTGACACTCGTGATCTCGACCATGCACAGAAACCCACAGTGCCAGTTAAGTGACGAAAGGGAGATGAGAAGGATCTGATTGCAGATTTTGCAAAGATGGCTTTATTTTTGCAGAATCTGCTTCAGAGCGCACACAGGTACTCTGTCACAAAAGGTTGCATTTGCAAAAGCACTTAATTCCATAGGGTTTAGATATTGATTTAAATTGTAGTCACAGAAGCATGAAAATATAAAGGAAAAATTAGACTAGGAGTCACACCTCAAAGAAAAATAAATCAAATACACTGCAATTTGAAGATGACCCAGAAAAGAGAACAGCTGGTTTTGGTTAAAATGAACAAATATTTTTTTTTTAAAGAAAAAAAATTGAAAGCTATAAAATTTTCCACACCTAAAGTTTATGTTCAGTGATACATCTCTGTGTAAATATAGAAAATAACTTATCCACAGCTGAGATGGAAAGTAAAAGGGAGAAAATGGCAAGGAGAAATAGAAGTTTCACTCTAGTGTTGGAGTCATCAATTCCATCCTGGATACACTGGGGAAATAGTACAAAATATCTGATCCCTAGGTTTTAGTGATTATCTAAACAGGTTTGAATTGACATGTACTAGGGGTTCCATTGGTTGTTTTAGAATGTGCATGCAACTACAGATAAGAATATATGCAGATCTGTATCTTAATTTCTGCATTCATAGAAGTAGGATAATGATATACTGTACCCAAAGTATTGTTATATCTTACTGATAATCAGATTCTTAATTAATTTAAAAGTATAGTTTAGCTTAATGTGTAGAAATTCATAAAAGTTCAAAAGAAAAATGAAATTAACAAAACTTTGTGTTCTAGGTGGTAAATGCATTCTCATTCACCATTTTCTTATGGTAGAACTTAGAGGTGGAGCATCTTAACCAAACAAAGGTGTGAAAAAAATATTAAACTTTCATCTTTGAAATGAAGGAAAGTGGATGACACAAATCAGTGTATTCTATACAAAACTGAGATGGAGCACTTTTTATAGAGAAGACTTTAGATGTCTGCAGTTATTAATGCAACCAGTGCTACAGCTTTATTACACATGATTCTGTATATCTGTATTTCTATTGATTTCTGGTAAGTGAATGTTTTCAACTTTACTAAAAATGTAAAAACCATACCAAATTTCACAGAGTTGTTCTCCATTTTCTTAACTCTTCTTTTTCTGGTTTTGAGAAGTGTTTTTTTTTTTTTCCTACAGGACTGCCAAGTATTTTTAATGAAAAAAAAATTTCACAATGACTTTTGTGTTGTTTTCTGTTTCCTAAATTTTACATTTTGCATTATAGTGATATTTTAGATTCTGCTTTTTTTTCCAGCATACTGAAGGACAATTACAAATAAGAAGTAATTTTATTTAAGTAGATTTAAAAGGAAAAAAAAGAAATTTATTTCTCTACAAAAACAATCTAAACAATCAATAGAGTCCTAAATCATGTTTTCTAGATTGCTTCAGCTAGTAGGGTATTTTTACCTTGATTATTTAAAATGGTCACAAACCAGTGCAAATATTACATTACAGAAAAATATTTTAGTGAGAGAGGAAAAATTAATTGCTGCATACATTGTACATCTGTGTATTGAATCATAATTTGCTCTAGTAATTAGTTTTCAAAATAAAGCCAGTAAGATGGATAAACTTACACAGTAAGTTAATTTGTTCTGCCAACCCTCACATGATTTTAATTTACAATATGTTTTTGGGAGGAATATTTGGTGAGATGCTATTTCTGAAGGATAATTCAGCCGGACACATATGACAGAGAAAAAAAGAAATTCTATCCTTGAAGATAGAATTGAGGTTGAGAGAAGCATCTGTCACTAAATTTACATGGCAGAGATTGTAAATTTCTTTCTTGTTTAACCTTTGCCAAACTTCAGAGTGATGGAGGTGAAATGCTCTGTGCCTAAGGTCTCATGGAGGCTCTTCCCAACATAAGTTGCTAATGAATCAAAAAGATGCCATCAAATGCATTTGCTTGTGCCTTCACATTATCACACTAAAGGCACAGTCCTTGCTTTTGTGTCTTCTTAATATGTAAATTTTGGCATGAGAATTCATCAGCTCTAGTCTGAAGTGTGCTAAGCTCTTAACATTTACCAAGATATTTTTCTCTTATTCAGGAAAGAGTTAGCTGAGAACTACTTCATGTAAATCAGCGTGATTCCAGTGGTTCAATAATTAAAACAAAGCAAAGCTACTTCCCTACCCTACTTATACTTTATTATCCATTATAGCTATGAATATTGTGGAATTAATGATGCTTTTCTAATTTATATCAGCATGGGCATGATACACTGCCCAGTATATGTAACCTAATTGGTACAGAGTGAAAGTTGCTACCTTTAAGCACAGGTGCAATCTTCCTGAGCAATTCATTAAAATACATGGGGTAGCTCCTGACTTTGTATAGGACCTCATTTATCAGGCATCATTAAGAGGAAGCCCCACATGTGTAGTTTAACTCAAGAAGGGGAACTTGTTCTCTGCCCCAAATAATTCCAACCTTCTGCATGCTTGAGGGAGAACGAGCGTGTGTGTGTGCACACATGCAGGTGAGGAGACATGAGAGAAGAGCTGAAAGAGAGAGGGCTGTGATTAATTTGAACACAGCTGTTATGGGAAATGCAACAACTCGTTTTTCCTCAACAAACATAAAGTTAGGGGAGAGTTATCCAAAAAACCCCCAATATTAATTATGAAGGCTGCTAAACCAAACACACGTGTCTGACCTTTTTGGTGCCTCTGTATTACAATCTGAATTTTATGGCTGTGATTTCCACAGGCCTTCAGAGCAACTCTGTAGGGACTAAACTGAATTATGGATACAATGATGAAGAGTCTGGACTCCATTTCACATGTCCCTGACCTGTGTATTAGATATTTCACTTTGCTCCCCCTGTACAGAATTGGGTTCCATATATTATGTTCATTAGCCATTGTAAATCCCTGCTCTATATCTCATGGACTGAGAGGAAATAAAAGTTTAGGAAAGAGGTTGGGTCAGAAGAGAAAAATTCTGTTAGGTAGCATGAATCCATTAATTTCTACAGAATAATTATAAGTATTTGCCTTGTAGGACAATATCTTTGCAGATACATTTAAACATTTAATTAATTAAACTGTAAATTAATACACTTATCTCCTACTATTTATTAGTACAATTAAGAGTATGGAGGGAAAAGAAGAAAAAAAGGGAAATAATGGAATTAAGAATGATTTTGTGAGGAAGGATGATTTAATGGAGACAGGAATTTCTGTTCCACTTGTGCTCTACTGCTGAGACTCCAGATAACAACTGAACTACCCCACTTTAGGGAGGGTGTAGCAATCTTTATGTTCCTGGTATTTGGATTATAAATGTTTTAGGGCACATTTATCTTGGGCAAACACCTGTAAAACCCAAGACAATTGCAACCTCTTTTAGGACCCCAACAAGAACCCATGATGATTTTTTCATTTGCCTCTTCTCTAGTTATTTAGTGGACCTTGCAGAGACATTGTTTCAAAGTTTCTATGGCCAGTATAATAGAAAAGAATCAAGTGAATTTACAAAGTTTCTTGTTTAAAAGAAAAAAGGGAAAGAATTCATCCGGTGCGTTTTCCTCCTCCTTTGTTGTGGTGTCAGCACAGAACAGGACAGTCAAAGAGGCTGGATGTACCCTTGCTCTCTGTCTGCTCTCTGGGCCAGATTGGAGTTGATTATTTCCATTTTCACTTCCTTTTGCCAATTTAACGGCTATTTGCCACAGCCAGCTCCACTCCTTTGGCGTTATCTCACCTTCGAGGTGTTTTTTACCACCTGTTATGCTGCTTTTCTATTTTTGATTTATGACTGATGTGATGTTGGAAATGAAAAAGAAGTGTCAAGCTACCAGAAGGAGAGAGACATCCAGAAACCTGAGTAGTTTTTCTGCATCTTCTGGGAAATATCTCTTCCCTTACTTTTCTTTTAAGATTTGCTTGAATAAAGCTTGACTTGTTCATACAAGATTTTTCTGGGGCTTGGTGATTTTGTGGTGTTTT
>VWYN01008753.1:172347-209156 GCA_013400075.1 Hippolais icterina | reverse complement strand
TTTTTGGGGGTTGGTTTTTTTTTTTTTTTTTTTTTTTTTTTTTTTTTTTTTTTTTTTTTTTTTTTTTTTTTCTTTTTGGTAGTTTACAAGTATTTGTGTTGTTTGCACAATGTTCATACATAATTTTGGAGCTGTTGTCTAACTCATGTAGCTCTGATTGCTGCATTCCCTCAGCTCTGGCATTTTTAGTAAGATTTAACTCCTCAGGTTTCTGTTCCCTACTTTAATTAAGGCAAATCAGCCTTGTAGAAGGGAGCTGAATGGCTTTTTGCCAGTGAAGATGAGAAGGAGGTCAATTTGAAGGATTCTAAAGTTGCTTTGATATCCATAATGTTTCCAAGACAACTTGAAGGTTTTCTGGAATTTCCTTTAAAAGCTGCGGAAGGAGAAATGAAGAGCACCAGCAAATACTTTCCGATATTATTTTTTTTAAATGCTAGGGACCCTAAAATGAGTTTTTACAGGAATTATGAGATTGAATGAGGAACTCCAGGTCTTGTTTAAATGCTGGATTGAAAGCTTTTTTGGTTTCCATGGTTAGAGAAATTAAATGAAAGTATCCTCACTTGACAACACCCTTTGTCATGTTAGAACTCTTGGTTGGCCCCTGAAATGGTGTTTTCATATCACTTTTGAAACCTGATGAGTATTTACTTCCTGTAAAGTTAGTAAACACTGGCAAATATCTTACAAAGATATTTGACTAAACAGTTAAAACCCCATAAGCATAAATGGGAAAGAGAACTAGAGTTTATATGTAGATGTTGTAGGGTGATGGAAGAGGCCCAATTGTTAATCATTAATGCTGAGGTCAAGACTGGTGCCAGCTCCTTTCCATATGCTCAAGAACAAGGGTAATCGGAGAATGTCTTGGTCTAAGTGGACAGGCTAAAAGTTTTTACCCCCTACCATTTAGAGAATAATGTTGCTTTCCTGTTTTTCTCATACATTTGTTAGTTGGGTTGCTTTTGGAAGGACTGCAGAAATCTCTATGGTTATATTTGCTAGGTTTGCATGATAGGGTCCAATAGATGTTGCTATTCCTTAGAGTAAAAAAGATAGAAGAAGAAATTAAAATTACATCTAGCATATGGTAATTCAAGCTCTGCCTGCACAAAAGAAATTTATTCCCAGGAACAAGAATGTATACTTGTGCCTGAAGATTATTTATTTATTAATTTCCTTTGTTTGTTTGTTTGTTGGGTTGTTTGGTTGGTTGGTTCACAGAATTCGCAGAATTTGCAGCATGACTAGGTTGGAAGAGACCTTCAAGATCATTGAGTCCAACCTCAACTAAACCATGGCACCGAGTGCCACATACAGTCTTTTTTGTAAACACATCCAGGGAATGGTGACTCCACCACCTCCCCGGGCAGCCCACTCCAGTACTTTATCACTCTTTCCATGAAAAACTTTTTCCTAATATCCAGCCTATATTTCCCTTGGTGCATCTTAAGATTGTGTCCTCTCGTTCTGTCAGCTGCTGCCTGGAGAAAGAGACCAACACACACCTGGCCACAGCCACTTCTCAAGAAGCTGCAGAGTGATAAGGTCACCCTTGAGTCTCCAGGCTAAACAACCCCAGCTAGTCTTTTTCTCCAGGCTAAACAACCCCAGCTCCCTCAGTCATTCCTCACAGGGTTTGTGTTCCAAGCCCCTCACCAGCCTCGTTGCCTCCTCTGGACATGCTCAAGTGTCTCAACATCCTTCCTAAAGTGAGGGGCCCTGAACTGGACACAGCACTAAAGGTGCAGCCTCACCAGTGTTGAGCACAGGGGAAGAATGACCTCCCTGCTCCTGCTGGCCACACTATCCCTGATACAAGCCAGTATGCCATAGGCCTTCTTAGTTGTTGTTTCCACGAATATTTGATTTTTAAGAGCTGATCTGTTATGCTATTTGCTTTCCTGGCACTGTAAGAAGCGTTCACAACCAATGTGCCAGTAATTTGTGCAACTGAACTGGAAAATAGGAATATCAACTGGAAAGTCGTAATATCATCTTCAAATTTAATGTCCCAGATGTGCAGGACATCTACATGGAGAGTGTGTCGCAGGGTGGGAATGAAGGTAAGAATGCAAGTAAGGGTTTTGAAGCTGTGAAAAGGGACATCAGTGTAATTGAAGATGAGAAGCAGCTTTGGCTGCTCAGTGTTCACCCATGTCTGCCAGACTTGTATTACACATGATTACAATGTAATAACTACACTAAGTGCTCGAAGAACCAAAACCAATCCTGTATGACTCAAGTAAGTGATAATACCTTGATTGATTTCAGAAGAAGCAGTTGTAAGTCCCTCATGCTTGTCTCTTTTATTGACTTGAGAATTAATTAATTTATGACTGGGTTTCACATTTTCACATGGTGTTGCAAAATGATGGTAGAATTAATTATTTGGTAATCAGTGAATCCTATTAGGTGAAACAATATGGACTTGTTCAGTAGCTTAAACATTATTCAGCATTAGCGTAACAGTTGTATACTCATTACAATGATGATGCTTTTATTAAATATACCTTCAATTAGTTCTGGTTCAATTTAATCTCTACCTCCTGAAAAAACATTCAATCAAGTGCTGGGACAAGAGCAGAATGATGAATATGCCAAGGCCAGGACTGCTTAATCCTTCAAGGGTATTACACAATCTTCATTAAGGTGAGTTTTAGAAATACTTGCCTTTAGAAATGCTTGTTCTTCTTTTCCTTGAAACATCATTTGAAAAGCACTAGCATGTCATCCTTCCTTCATGCATTAAAATAAATAACATCTATGTTTCAACCACTTATAGTATCATGTCCGGACTCATGATAGATAATTAGGGGAGAACAGGGCGTGCAAAATTTTTCTAACTTTCTCCTCATTACTTGATGTACTCCAGGTCCAGCAGCCTGGGAGCATAATACTGGGGACGGGGTTTTCCTGGGACATTGGGGGCCGCACCTTGGTGAGAAATAAAGCCCCATCCAGCTAAGGCTGCACAGGGGAGGGTAACAGGGGGCCATGCCCCTCTTTCTGACTTCACCAGAGACCTCAGCAGCTACTTTAATAAAGTCTTCAGGGTGGCTCTGTTGTTGGGACATGTGGCTCATGGTAGGGAATGGGACTTGGGCCCCCCCCAGGGCAGCACTGCACCTCCAGTTGATCAGTGCTGATCTGATAGTGCTTTGCTGCTTCTCTTGCCCATATTTAAATCAACACTAACATTATTAATCAGAGAATTATAATAACTAACAAAGAGACAATTCCTATACCCCGGAGGATGAGATTTTCAGAGAAGCAGAAATGGATACAGAGTCTTTCCCCTTTCAAATCCCAGCAAGGGCAGATGTGACCACAAATCATTACCATATGCTATTTTGTCTGTTGTTTTTGTGAAATGAGTAAGTGGACTGGACAACTTCCATACTAGATAAAATAATATTACAAGTGACATTTCCAGAGCCTCTGTGCCCTAGCTGAAGACAGCAGAGAGCAGCATGGGGAAAGTGAGACCTCTTGAGAAAAATTCAGTTCTACCCCACATATTTTTTGTCTGGTGATGCTTCTGAATGCTCAGCCTGGAAAGCTGCATTTCATACTCATTTTGAATGCTCAGCCTGTGAACCTGAATTCTTTAATGTAGTTTCTTCTGTGCTCTAAAACCTGATGCAATTGGTGTATTTCTGATTAAGAGCACTCTGAAAAACTTGGATGTGAATTTCTTGTGCCCACTCGACTTGCACAGTGATGGTGAGAAAATCCGTGACCTGTCACAATGCCTTTCAGAAGTGCCACCAGCTAATCTGATGACTGTTGCCCCATCTAAATGCAACAACAACAACAACAACAACAACAATAATAATGAATTCATCCTCTGTTCATTTCAGTTTTGCTGCTGGAACACAAGGATGAAGAGTCTCTACGCACACTTCATGTGCACTTGTCCTAGGAGATTGTGCGAGCACTATGTGCTTCAAATTCATTTGCTGTTTTGATTTCTCTGGCAACTAAGAAGGTGCCTTTGATCCCTCTACTGTCACTTTGTTTTTGCATTTTGATGATTTTATCATGAATTTATATTTAATTCAAGCTGCAGTGATGAAGTAAGTGGCAACACTCAAGAAAAGGATACTTTTTGCAAAATCAAACCATATTCATTTGAACTCTCTATGAACTGCTTCATTCCTTTGAAGTAGAATATATTAATGAGGACAGACATTAAGAAAAAAGATCCTTATATCAAGTCACATTTATTATCTTATCTGAAATTACAGTGGAGGTAGATCTATTAGATGAAAAATGGATAGTGGTTTGAGTAAACTTTTAGTTGAAACATGTGGACAAATAGCTAATTTTCTAGTGTTAGCTTTTTGAATTTTTTACCTTTTTTATCTCTATTTCTGCTGCTGCGTTACATGCTCAGTGACACACATGAATTTTATGGACACACCCACATACACAATTAACATCACATGCACAAATTCAAAATACTTTTAGTATTGGTAGGGCAAGGATGCCTCATAGAGCCTGTGGTTTTTACAGGCAGTTATAATCCTTTTAATCTAAGGCTTCTTGTGAAAATGTTTAAGCATATTTTTTGTTGTTTTTGTTGTTTTACTTCCCAGTGAATCAGACTGTGACTGAAAGAAAGAAGTTGCTTCCCTTTCTTTCCTTAGGAATTCGATTGCTCTGCTGGAGTGCTGGCATGTTTGCTCTGCTCACCAGGCCAGAGATGCAGTGAGATAAGTGACAAAGGGGATAACTCAAAGATCAGGCCATCAAAGAGCAATGATGGCTTCAGAAGAGAAGTTTGGTTAGTACATAGAGCAAAACTGGATTATATTTAAATATACTTAAATTTGATTGAACTAGGATTTTAGTCTCTTGGACAACACTTTCATTCACAGTTGCAACAATTTGCACTTTTGAGCAGAAATGAGCTTGTTTGATTCTGTTACTCAGAATCAGCTCTGATGGACAAGTGTGGTGCCTGAGCAAAAAAGCTGGGAAGAAAGTAGAAGAAGGAGAAAATAAAAACAGGTGGCAAAGGGCCCAGGAGCAATAAAAGTCTGAATGAGAACACCTTTATCACTTTTGCAACTGCAGTTTAAAGGCCCAAGGAGAGAAATAGATTTTGTAAATCAGACTAAATATTTTTTACAGGGTGCAGTGTGCAGCTTAAGAACCCAGCTGGGAAAAATAGCTCCTGCAAATCAGTGAAGAAACTATATTTTACTGGCTACTGTTTAGGAGCGAGGAGAGGTAGGATAGGGGAAGACCTTTTACAAGGCAAAGAACAAATATATATGAATATGTGTGTGGGGTTTGTTTTGATTTCAGTTTTTGGGATGGGTTTTTTCGAGTGTCCATAAAAAGGCCCATAAAAAAGATACCAGCATTGCATAGCCATGTTTACTGGTTCATATAAAGCCTATAAGCCTTCCTTAGTGTTTTAAAAATCATATATTGTTGCATATTTTACATTGACTAGTCATTTGTGCACATAAAAAGCATCTCTTTTGTAGCGAGATCCTGTTAAGGATTCTACCATACGGTAACTTGGGAGAGGCCATTTGAAATACCAGAAAATGAGTAAACACATGGGATGGCAAACTTGTTTTGAAATAAGAAAAAGAAGAATTAAGAAATCATTAGTGATAATCCTCCCAAAGATGAATATGTAGCTTATCAAGGTAATTATGTTAAAAGGAGATCATAACTGTGCAGTGGCTTCTGAGGGCAGAGGCTGGAGCCAGCAGTTCTGCTGCTGAGTTAGATGATCCTTTCCAGAGGCATGATCCCTGCCATTGCCAGTCCAGGGAAGGTCCTGCCCTGAAAACAGAAGGATGACATGGGTAGTGAAAGTGCATCTTTAGCAGAAAAGAGGGGTTTTTGTACCATCAGGAAAGGAAACTGGTTAATAGATCTTAAGAATTGTTGAAATTGTGAAAAAGGAGACATTTGAAAATCTGAAGAATTTTTCTTTGTTTTCTTTTTGTTTTTTTTGCCTCATCCATCTTTCTGAAAGATGGACAGGAGCTGTGTGCAGATTGGGAACAGAATAAGCTGTCAAAGAGCATACTGAATCTACCCACTCATTTTTTATGTGGATAAGAAGCTGAATAGAAAAGAAAGGAACACTGAAATATTTTGTATCTTTTTAAGAAAATAATGAAAAAATACTCTTTTTAGATTTTTTGGCAAAACTACATGTTGGGATTTTCCAACTTGTTTACATTAGTTTGTCTTGGAATGAGTTTGTCTCTTGTGCTTGAAAATTTTTGAAAGAGGTGAATTGTCTTACCTCTGCTCTCTGCACCATAAGTGCTGCAGGAATGTTCTCCACAGCAAATAAAATGATGTACTACCACTGTCAGAGGAAAATGTTATATTGGCCAAGATGTTTCCTCCTTCTTTGGGACATGTTATTGATGAGAGTCTCCAGGTGCCTGTTGCCAGGGAGAGTGCTGGGAAGCCATGTAAATCCTCTTCCTTGCAAAAGGACAATTTTTTTTTTTTTTTGCTTTGATGTCTGCTGCACTGGATTCTGTACATTTTTCTTTTGATCAGCCTGCTTGTAAGTGTTACCCTAGGCTGATTGGTATGGCTGCTTTTAAAAGAGAGTTTCTTCTAGAGAGTGATTTTTTGATAACCAGTGGTTGCGGCTGTTATCTTCTTAATATGTCACTCCTACAGAGTGTAAAGGAAGCAACTGTTAAAAGTACACATGCTCAAACGGGCTGGAGTTTCCTAGAATTTGGAAGGGACTCAGTGAAATATTTTGCTCTTTAAAGGAAAAAAAATGTACACTTGTATCTTCTTTTCCAACCAAATATCCTATAGATGTTAAAGCCACCCTTTAGTCAAAAATTCATTGTGACAAGGAAATTTTATCCATCTTGTTTAGGAGACTATATAAATATTCTGTGCACCTGCAATGGCTTTGCCAATGTTAAGTTGAGCTTAACTTAATTGCACAGTTAAGCTGAGCTGCAGCTCTGTGCCAAGTAGATAATAGAAATGTTACAGCTGTGCAAATTGTCCTTGGACATTTTATCTTGTGGGTCTACCCCGGTTCCCTGAGGACTATTGGTCAGGTGTGTCAGAACTATGTGTTACATTACTGTGGTCAACCAGAAAAGAAGAAAGCTGTTCAGGTTTATTAAACTATCCTTTGAAGGATCAGACTGCTTTTTAAAAATTTTTATTATTATTAATATAAAATCGGTGTTCGTGACAATTTGAACTGATCCAGAATCCTGAAATAAACCCTTTGTTTAAAAGATGACTTGCCATCCTCTTGAATGTCTAGATAAACATTCCTCTGCCTCCAGCTATGTTATTTCCTTGTAGGGCATGACATTTGTCCAAAAAAAGCTGACCTTGACATTGAAGTTTAGATTTAGGAATTCATTATTGGTAAATATTAGAGTGATAGGTATATTGTGTTTTCCAAGCCATAGGAAAATATTGCTTCATTTGAACTGTCTTGCTGTGCACTTAAGTACTCCAGCGCAGGTTTTGGTTTCTGGAGATTTTGATACTGAAGTGCAAAAGGTGTTTAAAANNCTATAAGCAGAGAAAAAGGTTTTAAAAAAAAAAAAAAAAAAAAAAAAAAAAAAAAAAAAAAAAAAAAAAAGGAAAAACCCCCAACAAATCTGGCTGCTACTAAAGCCAGGGTTAGTGGTTTAATGTATTTTGATAGCATCAGTAAAAATGGCAACAGTGCCACTGGTGATCCTTCCTCTCCTGGGTCACCAAAGAGAAGTAGCAGTGTGACACAGAGCAAATACTTCCACTTCACACTCAGGGAGGACGGAGATGTATGCAGAGGGAGAAATTGTTTTTCAAAAGAGGCAGTAATTGTTTTGCCTCTCCTTTTATCCATTTATTGATCTGTGAGACTTCACTTTTACAGCTGTATAATTGTAAAATGTGGATTATGGGACTGTTTCATAATTATTTCTTGTTTTTTAATACTATTGAAAAATGTTATGAAATGGCAGAGAATATCTACTACAGTAACTTCTAAAACTGTGTAAACAAATGTAAGCTTTTACTCATAATACAACTGTTCTTGCAATAAAGGGATTCTTGCCTGAGTCTCAACATAGTAAGGCCTGCAGAAGTACAATGCACCAATTACATGCTGGGTAGTCCTCTTTGAACACGTGGAAGTTTATATCCCACAGGAGAAGTTTATATCCCAGAAAAGTGTTGTATGAACAGAGAACCCTTCCTGCAAGGACTGATCAGTCCAGGAGAAGAGTCATGCTCACGTAACTCCTTTTCCACTTCCAGCATCAAGAGAAGCACAGCTTGGTTTAAAGCCATAAGAGGCTTAGATTAATTTCTATATTTCCTCAGCATCTTTTACAAAAATGTGTGTTTTATGTAGTGCTTTTATTTAATTTTTCTGTTAGAGCTTATAATTGTGTAGGAGGTTATACTGAACCAATTACTTATATAAGCCTTACATTACTAACATTGGTAGTTGATTAAAAAAATGGAGGAAAGCAACTTGTAGCAGGTGTGGGCTGACTTACCACTTTCCACCATGCAAGTGCCTTTTCCAATATTGGATGGAAACAGGAAGGTATATTTTATTTATTTTCTTCCTGTGCTTGTGGCCGGTTTCCAGCTTGTCAACACAGTGCTCCGAAAAGGACACTGAATCATGACAAAAGCTGTCAGTACAGCTGGGTTTTTCCATAAAAATGGCGTGAAACAATAAAATTCATATTGTTGTTGTGACAAAACTGTATTCAAGGTCTTGCTTACTTGAATCAGTGCCCAGTTTGGTTCTCAACGCTCTGGGAACTTTTTGACTAATGTCCAGGTTAATAGTTTGCTGAAATCATGGTTGCTTTTGTAGCCAAGGCAACCATGGTAGCCTTCAGAACCTGATTGCTGAGGTTTGGCCCAAAGCAGTGCCACACATTCTTCTATGTTTGGAGTCCTTTTGTTGTGTTGGACCAGAGCATTGGGAGCTAAAAGGAAAAATGTATGTTACTTAATGTACAGCTATTTTAATCTTTTGTCTCCTTCTCTTCAACACAGAAATGGAGCTTCAGACTTGTTTTTTCTGTGGAGCTTGATAAATATTTCTCTTTTCAGCATGTGGTAGTTCTCACTGAAGGTAGATTTGCTAGAGTGGAGACAATTTTATTTATCTTCATAAATGACAACTTTTTAGAGCTCTCTCCTGATCCATGGTGCTCATGCCTAATTTATTAGGAGATTGCAAAGCTTTGACCCATGGACAGAAAATGATACCCGCCTGCAAGTCATGTAATTCAATGAACCGCAGTCTGTGGCAAGGTAAGATCCTTCACATTCATCTGCAAACATCTGCTCATCATGGGCACTGCTATAATATAAATAGTAGTTGCAGCTGCATCTGAGGAATTCTGTAGGAAAACCAGGCAATTATTTCATTTCTCTTTTTGCCAGGGTCCAGTAGGGTTCAGAGAGATGTGGGGAAATGTTATCCTCCACGTGTTAAAATTTTCTCCATTTCCCTCAGCACGTTGTCAGCAGAGCAGGGGATGTGGAGGTTGCAGTGTCTTCAGGTGTGGCTATGTTCTGAGGAGAGGGCAACTTCAGAGAGAATATTAAACAGCTCATCTTCTAGTGCTGTCAGTCATGCAAGGCACTGTTTTGTAAGCCAGTCACATATTGCTGGTGATGTGTATTAATCCACTTTCTGCCTCCAGCATCACCTGTTTTATTTTCTATTCTGGCTTCATACCTTTTTTTGGCAAAACCACAGGGGAAATATATTTCAGTGACAGTATATGGTAATTTTGCTCTATGCACTCTAGCTCATTACACAATCCTTGTCTTTTGAAAATAGAGAAAGGATTTATGTCTTCTACTATCATTTCTGCCACACACTGATTCAGTGAAAGAGCTTTGTGGTGGTTGGAAGTAAATTTCATTTTCCCTGCTGTTTCATGAAGTGTGAATCACTTTCTAGCAGATGATGTCACTGCCAATTTACAAGTTTTTCTTCCTCTACTCCTGTGTAGGAGGAATCATAACTACTCTTTTTGTCATGGTAATGCTGTTAGGTGTAGAGGGTTACTCGATGCAGGAGACAGCATTCAAACTTCTTTATTTTTGCCAGCACAGATAAATAGCTGAGTTTGAAAGGTGAGGCACAAACTGCCACATTCAGTCTCTCTGGCTAATGGAGAATGGAGGCTTCTTCCAGGTTTGGATCTTGGATACTCTGCAGATTTGTTTTCTGTGGGGTCTATGACAGAATTTGAACAGCGAAAAAATGTGTTTATGTTGCTTTTCATTTTTGGAACAGAAGCTGAATTATACACTGTGAAGATTTTCGACTAAGAGATCTTTCTCCTTAAAAAAAACCCCAAAAAACCACAAGTGTTTTTTTACTGTTTAGAAGATTTTATAGATACAAATTTTGAACTGTGGGTCTTGGGAACATGACTCCTTGTTCTTGATGTTTTACTGGGAAGATACCTGTGATTATGTCTGCTTCCACCAGCTTCACCAGCTTCTCAGTAGGAGGAAAATAGGTGGTGAATAGTGAAAACTGCTCTTGTGGAAAGAGCAGCTCCTCCTCAAAACAGTTTTGTGTGGCAAAGGGAAAGAATGTAGATCTATATAAAGTGAAACCTAAAAAATGTTAATTCACAGCACCTATCTGCTATCTTGGACTTTTTTTTTAACCCTAACAAACAGAACCACAGAGCATTGATCTGAACTATCTGTTTTATGGGTGAGGATACTATAAAGCAAAATGTCATTATAGCAATGGTGTCCTTCCTAGTCAAGGACCCTTCACAGCAAGGGTCTTCAAAATAACAAACTGAGCTGTAGCAAGAGGGACAAGACACCAGAACTAGTTAGGAGGATGGGAAATCAGCATGTGCAGGAAAACTGACACTCTGAAAAGGAGCATGTCAGCTGAGAGGCAAGAATATATTGTAGCTACCACTGAGAAAGTAGAGGTCATTCACAGATGATAGGTTTATTAATCTTCAGAGGCAGATATTAGTCCTTTATGTGATTCACGTTATAGAATTCTTCTTTAAGCATATTGTACTACACACATCTTTCCCCAAATGCATATGGTGCCTTCATATCAGCTTTGGCATCTAATTTCAATCTGCTCTTTGCAAATTCCTCATGTGTGTAGTCAGTATGTAAGTAGATAAAAGCTATGGATTGGGAAGGATGGGTGGTAATTATTCCTTAAAAACCTGAAATAGTAGCAGCTATCGTTTGATCTTTTCCAAAGACCTCAGTCTTGAGAACTGCACCATCCAGGTTTGGTGGTTGGATCTTAAAAAAAAAAGTAAGTTCTTGAGTTGACTGCTTGAAAATGTGTTTAAAACTGCATCAAAGGCAGGGAAGCCCTGCAGAGAGACCTTGACAAATGAGAAGACTGGGCAATCACCAACCATATTTCAAGAAGGAGGAAGTGCCAGAGTCTGCACCTGGGAGGGGGCAACCCTGGTTGTGTGCTTTGACTGGGGAATGAACTGTGAGAACTGTGCCATGGAAAGGGACCCAGGGGTCCTGGTCAATGACAAGCTGAGCATGAGCCAGCAGCGCCCTGGCAGCCAGGAGAGCCAACCCTGTCCTGGGGGGCATCAGGCACAATATGGCCAGCTGGGCAAGGGAGGGGATTGTCCTGCTCTGCTCTGTGGCAGCCTCACCTCGAGGCTGGGGGCAGTTTTGGGTGCCACAATATAAGAAAAATATTAGCCATTAGAGAGTGTCCAAAAGAGAAGGATGAGGATGGTGAAGGGCCTTGAGGGGAAGCCGTGTGAGGAGCAGCTGAGGTCACTTGGTCTGTTCAGTCTGGAGGAGACTGAGGGGACACCTCACTGCAGTTACAATATCTTTGTGAGGGGAAGAGGAGGGGAAGGTACTGATCTCTTCTCTGCGGTGACCAGTGACAGGGCCTGAGACAACAGCCTGAAGCTGAATCAGGGGAGATTTAAGCTGGATACTAGGAAAAGGTTGTTCACCCAGAGGGTGGCTGGGCACTGGAACAGCTCCCTAGGTCACAGCACCAAGTTTGACAGAGCTCGAGAACAGTTTGGACAACATTCTCAGGTGCTTGGTGTGACTCTTGGGGATGGTGCTGTATAGTTGGACTTGATGATCCCTGTGGATCCCTTCTAACTCAGCTTATTCTGTGATTCTGTAAAAATATGTCTGTCCCTCGTCTTCTTCAGACAGGTCATTCCTGATTGTAGTAGCTGAGGAGCCCTGCCCTGCTGCATTCTTCCTCTCGAGGGACTGAGAAAATCACTAATGCCTCCTCATGTTAACAAACAATAATATTATTGTCAGCAGAATGACTGTACTCTGCAGAGTGTGTGTGGGATTGCTGTGTAATTGCCGTGGCACATCCTACCCAGGTACACTGTGTAAGCTAGTGTGCAAACTGTGCCCAGGCCCAGGCATCTGCACTGCTGAAAGTGGCTGGATCCCACAGTGCTATTTCCAAGCACCTGGGATTCCTTTTATTTGAAAGGCAGATCCTAATTACAGATGTTAATCTCCTACCTTTTTTTGCCATCATATTTGACTCACAAGAAGTGAGAGAGAGAGCTCACGAACTTTTAATGTTGGATGAACATTCTTGATGCATTTTTAGTCATGGAAGGGTTGAGTTGCTGGCTTTCAACAGCTGTGCCTGGACTTGTGCTGGTTTGTAAGCCATATTTGGAAAAAATACCCCAAACTCTCAGTTGTCTGCATCCAACATTTTACTACAGTTTATGTTGTAGGAAACACCTAGATTTATTCAAGGCATGTTTTGTACTTGAGAGGTTCAGAAAGTCTAGTCCAGTACCCCAAACAAATTATATGCTCAGCTGCATAACCAAGTCACCCACCATAAAAACTGCATTCCATCACATGATGTGCTGCTCATTTTTGTTTTCTCCATTCCTTTTGCCATTTTACTGGATTTGTAAAACATAAATTAGTATCCTCACATTGTCAAAGTCCAATGCAATTACAGAAGCTTGACAGAAGTGAGCCATGTTGCCTAGTGACATTTGGCCCCATGATAAGTTCTCTCCACCTCCACCCCATGCTCTAGCAGAAATAACACTTTTGCAGATTTTTAAAGACTTGGTAATTTATAGAAAATCATTTTTATGTCTTACAGCAACACTCTATGCTACCCTTAAAAGAATTCCTGATACCAAAGGACAAGTTAGCATAACCTATTACAGGGTAAGAAAGTTACTACACTTTCAGCATGCTTCACTATATCTTCAGAACCAGCTAAGCTACCAGCAGCTGCCCTGTGAGCATCTATGTGGGGACTGACAGTGGTCAGAAGATAGATTTTTAGGCTTTGGGCACTAGCTTGAGGCCTGTGGCAAAGTTAAGAACGTAACTCTCTCAGCTCTGGCCTGGGAAATCATAAGGAGGAACCCAAAATATCCTTGTAGATATTTTTTCCCTGACACCGAGAGTTATGCAATTTGCTTACTGGTAAAGATGTTTGGAAAGAGGTGTTGGCTCTAACAACCAATCATGTCACTTGTATCGGAACATTGTATAAAAGAATCTGTCTTTCAATAAACTTTGGCTATATGCCCTCTGATCAGAAGGCTCAGAGGCTTGTATCATTACTGCTGCTGTCCTGAATTGTAACGATACATCTAGATAAATAAAAAGTAGAAAAAAGGAGACCCAAGTTAGAGCAAGTCCACAGTTGCAGTTTAAAACATCTGATTTTCCTAGAAGGGATTTTTTTCCCCCTACAATTTTATCCAAATTTCTCAATTTTCTGTGAAGGAGAAACTGCCCTGACTGCTGCAGTGTGGTCCTCATGTATGAATTATGATGCAGCCTTTAATTGCACTTCCTGTAGGACCTCTTTCTGTTCTAGTAGAAAAGGTGAACAGTGCTTGATTACTTAATAATGAGGACATGTACAATGATGGAATAATATAGTAATCCTATGGATGGGTTTTTCCATGATGCTCCTCAGTGCAGTATCTGAATGCCTTATAGATGTCAATTTTATCTTTAAATTAGCCGGGGGGTAAAGTCATGACAAAGTTTCTGTTTTACAGACTGGGAATTCAGATAAGAGGTTGAAGACAAGAAGAGGCCACAAGTTGTTGATTGTTTATTCAACCTGTATGAAACATCATCTGTTTATAAAAGTGAGATAATGTTTTTGTTGTTGTCTATTGGGTCTATGAGTAATCAACAATTCTGACAATTGGATCCAGTGATTTTCAGATGACTGCTTAGGAAACGGACACACAGAGTTAAGTACATTTTCCTCAAGTTCTTTACACAGTTAATTGCTGCAGGCAAAGATATTTAGGTTCTTTGTAGACCTCAAGTGACTCTTCAGCAAACAATTGATTTTAAGTGATTTGCTTGGTCTTGGTATAAATGCTATAGCAGAAATTTGCATAAAATCTGACTCCTTAGGGAATCATTTACCTCATACATCTCACACAAATGATTCTCCTTTTAACTGTTGCAGTCTTACACTTTTTTTTTTCCGTGTGGGGTGGAGATGTGATGAGAAGTATGTTCAACCACTTTGTTTGTTAATCCATGCTTTGGGCAGCTCTCCCTGTTTCCAGTCCTTCTGCAGCTCTGCGGGATTGCTGTGGGACTGCTGGCCTCCGTGTGTCTTTCAATAGGAGCCATCTCTGTGTGTCTGGAAGAGGTAGAACAGAGCCTGGCCTTGACCAGGTAGAGGAAACAAGCTGAGTAAAGTATATCTGGCATTTTCCAACCTGGCCTTTTATAGGTTTATAAAGTATTTGCAGACTGCTGTGCAGGGACTTTCAGTAAAACTGACTGCCACCGAACTTGGAGCAGGGGAGAACATGACAGACAGCACCTTGGCCCATTGGAGCCTCTAAAAGGGCCTTTATGACCAACAAAACCTGAGTTTTCACGATCTCTCATGAAAATCGTCTCATGAGTTTTTGCCTTCTGTGTATTACCTTCAAAATGCTAAAAAGACACGATGGCTATACGTTGTTTTTATCATTTGCATGGACCAGACAAGACATGACAAAGCTGAGCAACAGTGGTCTCTCTCTAGTGGGAAAAAAAATTTCTTTGCTGTGGATGCTGGGCTTGCAGACATCACTCAAGATAAAAGGTATTTCTAGGAGAAAAAAAAAAAAGAGAAAAAGAAAAATTAATAGACTTAATGGTACAATGGACTGAGATAGGATAAAGCAATGATGGAAAAGGCAGATAGAAAATATTTTGTGGCAGGACAGCTACAGGAGATGAAATGATAAAATAAGAAAAAACAGCAGGGAAGCACCTGCTAGTGCTTGAGACTGGCTCTGTGAGGAAAAGCTAAGTAAACACTGGGATTGAGGAGGCAAGGTAAAACAGACAGCCTAAGAACTGGAAAAGGAAGTTGGGTGAGATTATTTGGGAATTTTTTGTTGAAGAAGACCAAGACCTCCAAAAACCAGCAGGAAGGTGACTATAACATATAGATCAGTGATAGTTCCAAGAGCTTTGTAGATTGTGTCAGCAATAGGGAGAGATTCTACATGGATGTGAAGGAGACACTGTACAAGATGTGATAACTGTTATTTAGTAGTGGACTTCAACCCCAAAGCCTTGATTCATTCAGAGCAACCTACGGAAAGAAAGATTTTTTTCCACTTTAAAATGAGATTTTAAAACAAACCATGTTGTTCTAGTGAAGTCAGATAGATCAGTCAGGCAAAAATACACAGTGATTAATTTCTTTTAATTGTATGCCCCTCATCAAGTTTGCAGGCTACAAATGCATCCAAATAAAGCATCAATTTTGTTTCAGTCTCCCAGATATAAAATGAAGTTCCCATCTGCCATCTTGTGCTTTTCTCTGACTTTCAATTAGCTCAGTCTTATTCCAGTCTGAACTGAGCATTTCTATCTTCCCATAACTGAAGGAAGAGGGCTCATTTATGGTCTTCAAATTCCTGACCCCATTTGCCAGTAACTTTGTGGTACATATGCTCCTGTTTCTCCTTAGCAGCTCACTTTAGAGAGGCACTATGGGTTGGTCTAACCTTCTAATACCTTTGACAGGAAATCTTTAGTGTACTGGAGCCAAAATTGCTGCACATTTCAGGCAGCAATTCCATGGCAATCCGTGGAAGACCTAAAAAGAGTAGCCCATGAGCCCATTTTAGCACTGGTAATGTATCCTAGAAAGATGCCGAGGTGGCAGAGACAGCTGGAGACCCAGCTCAAAGGAGGGGAAGGAGGGGGAATACTTTGGTCACCCAATCTGTAGCCAGGCCAGGAAGAGAAACCATTCCTGTATAGACAGTCCAGGAGATGTGCTGGGCCTTTCTACGACATCTTGGAGGTATCTGCAGGGCTTTTAATGGTGGCAATGCTGTGACTCTGAGTGCTCTGTTCTGACTCTTGCCTCATGGTGCTTAGTTCTTGCCTGGTGCCTGATGCTCCAGCAGGGATTCCTACCTCTTCCAGGGAAATGGTCAACAGCCCCATAGTTGTTAAAAGCAGGTACGTGATATCTGTGAGTGGTAAATGTCAGTGTTTCAAGAACAGAAGTCTGAATATTTTTGTGGTTTCAGTGTTACCTTGACCATGTGGCACTAACATGTAACTTAGAAATGTTCTTGGTGGTGAAGAAGCCAGTTCTGAATATTTTCTTTTTAAAAGCAGAGTACTATAATATCCAGACCATTATCTGATTTCAGTGTGATTTGTACCTCAAGGTCCTATATTGTATACATCTGCATGAGCTGGATGCTTTTCATTACTGAGTGCTCCATGAACTGGGTATTTTTAGAGGACAACCTGCTATTCATGCTGTTATTTTCAAGCTCCTTTCTTTAAGTCAATCCTGTTAAATTGTGTTGAGCACAATGACTATTGCTTTATATCTGTAAAATTGGTTATTTTTTTTCCTCATGGCAGAATTTGCTTTAAAAGAAAAAGGCGATGGGGGCTGGGGTGCGGGGAGGATATATTATTTGAAGCCTGAGAAATCTTTAAGTAAAGTCGAGCACAGTGGTGGTGCCTGTAACCTGTGAAAGTACTTTCACCAACAGTTTAGCCCCAATGCCTGTGGAAACAAATCCTATTCAGTATGATATATGAAAGCATAACCCTCTGTAGTAAAGGAATCAATGGAAGCATTCATGTAATAGATGACTGTCCAGGCTTGTGCAGTCTGCTGCTCAAACATAATTGGCATCCATGTAATAAAATACTGAGCACCCAGGGAAATGTTTGAGATGTTTATGAGTCATCACATGGTTTTTTATAGAACACTGACACACCGTCACATACCGTTACAGTATTTAATACTGTGATAAAGGAAGACACAGATTTTAGACTGTCCATGTGTTTAACCAATGTACCATCCAAATCAGTTATTAGGAGTCTGGTGGGTATAATAGAGCATCAGGTTGGCAAACCAGTGTTTTTACATGGAATCCTTAAATTGCTGCTTTAAGATGCAGATGAGAAATCCAGGCTTTACACTGCAGTGATGCTGACAGGCAGAACTGAGCCACAGTTGCACAGTGCCTTTGTACAATTCAGGCTCTGAATGGAGCCTGTCTTTTGCTCTATGCCTACATAATGTTTAGCACAGCTGGGAGTCCTTATCTCAGCCAAAGGCCTCTCTAGATGACACTGTAAAGGAAACAATAATATATTTGTCAGCTGCATGTATTAAACATGGTAATAAATTCCCTGTTCATAAAAAGGATCTGCTTGCTTGGCATTTGAACAGGCTTGCAGCCTCTTGATCTCACCCTGCAGTCCTTGGGCTCTGTTTGTTTAGAGAACTATGGTAAAATAACTCTTCCAGAGCTCTCTAATATCATGACACCCGTGTCTCCAGAACCTAGGGAACAGGTTTAAAGCCAGCTCTGTTCTGACAGAGTACTGCAATCGGCAATGTAGACACATTAATGTTAACTGTTGTGCTTGCCCTGAAAGATGCTTCTCACACACAGATTAAGTGTATGCTGGACTGCCAGAACTCTTGTCTTGTTTCAGCTTGGCTCACTTGACTTTTAATTTAAATCACCTTTCATTCAACTGATTTTTTTGAGTGAAGCAAGAGAAAGAAAATGAGTCCAACTCCCCTCTGCAACAGAAACTGAGTAGATGCAATGCTCTCCATCAAAAAGCAGCACCCAGATGTTCATATTCCGTTTGTTTTGCTGAGTCATAATGCTCAGCACATCTGTGTCCACACCACCTAGTGCCTTGCAGTGTGTACCAATTATTTGCATTCTTAAAGCTTTCTGTTCCACCACAGGAAATGGGAAAAAGAAAATGGTGTCCTGCCTTTTGGTTGTTGTGTTATCACTTCTACTTTTTTCTTTTTTTGTCTTCTTCACTGTTCTCTCAGTCCTGTTTTGATTGTAGGATGGGTCAATTTATACCAGAGCTGTGAACCTTCACTAGAACAAATCTCTCTCATTTGGTCATGGTCCTGTAAAACAGGCTTTGTTTCATTGTCTTTTAGAGGTGATTGGTATTTCTGTATCATGGGGTTATTTTGGGAAGGTGGGAATGTGTATGACAAGGGGAAAGACTGGGAGGGAGATATTGATCAAGATTTCCCTCATTCTTAAGAGCAATTCTCTAACATGATTTTGGACAGTTGATCTAAGTTTTCAAAATGAGTAAACACGAGCAGAATTTTTGAGAATCAGGAAAAATTTTGATTTAGGGGATTAGTGTTGTTCTTGCCCTCTGAGATGCGAAAACTAGAACTGATATTACAGAGCTAGAGATGTAGAAATGGGGGAAAAATTATTTTAAAAAAGAAAATTATCATCCATCCATGGAAAATACTGTCAAAGCTTGCAGAATGGAAGGATGGTACCAGGGGTACGAAGCTGCACAAGGATGTGATGGGGGTGCAGGAGAGCAGATGGAGACAGATTCCCTAGGGTATAACTGCTGTGCTTCATATCAATGCTGAGGTACAACAAGACTCTGGAACAGTAAAAAGGAGATAAGAAGTGCTATTCAGATACTGGGAAAAAATGTTCTGCTTAGACTGCTCCTGGGTAATTAAAACCTGCCAGGATAACTCCAGACCTCAAATAGAATGGGAGTGGACTACAGGGAAAGCTCCTGCAGATTAAATCAATCTGAATCTAGGCTTTTGCTAGAGTCCAATGGACACTTTGCTGAGATGCAATTCCTCCAAACCTCACTGATCTCAGAGACCTAAGCATTGCATCAAGGCTTAAATTTAGAGCCACACCAGGCTTTCTGAGGAAGTTTATAGCTCTCTCTTGGTAGGTAGACTCCACAGTCAGCTTCCTGGAGCTGAGGAATTGCCAAACCTTGTCCAAAGGAGGCCTCTGAATAACATCTGTGTGACATGAATCCGTAGCTTTCCTTTCAGTTCTCCAATAAGGAGTTGGAAGCTCCATCCACTTAACACTACATGCTTTCAGCTCTTCAAATCTCCAGGCTACAGAAGATTCCTGTGAAAATATCCCAGCACAACTTCTCTTGGGACTTCTTAATTTTCTCTAGCATGGAACGTGTTCTAAGAATAGGTAATTTATAGCAACATATTCCTTTGGAGGCAAATCTAAAATGTGAAGCATTACAAAAGTGAAAGTAAAGTGAAAATAAAATATTTTGAATCTCAGTTGAGATTCGATATGGATTTGTTCCCAAGATAATTTTGTGTATTTATGATCATGCCTATTTACTCAGGGGTGATTTGTATGGAATTAAGAAAATGAAGGTTTGAAAGTTAGTTTTTCCTTAAGTGGCTGCATAAAATGGGTATTAATTTACGAGTCAGAATAGGGCCCTGAATATTTTCTTTATGCTTTAGACTTTGAAGAGAAATGAACAGATGTATATTCATTATTTGACTTTCATAGTAAAAATGAAAGTATGATGAAGAATTTTTCTATCGGTAATCTTTCATAAAGGTTGTTTTCCCAGTGACATTACACCTATATTATTTATTTTATGGTGCTACTTTCATGGCTGTGTGTGGTTCAGTTTTTAACTGTGATAGCAATATGTCTGTTAGCTAATAAATACCTGTACAGCATGAGTAAAAATATATAATACCTTTTGCAGTGTACTTAGCTGTAGAAAAGTGAATGTTAAAATAATTAGTTAATCAACCAAAAAAAATATTTTTCATTTAGGAGGTGAAAAATTGCAGTTGTTCTTTTTTCCACCATTTGCTTTCCCAACATAGAAGGTGTTGAATGAGTAGCACATTTTCCCTCTGGATTGTAAGGATGAGAATTTTGCAAATTACACAAATTACCTAGCAAAAAGGCATTGGCTGTATTTTCGAAACTGTTAAAATGTTCTTTATGGATTGTTAAAACCTTGACAAAAATTACCATTGCAGACTTTATTTCTTTTAAAGTAGATGACATGGCATTTTCTAGCAAGCAGATTCTAAGTCAAGTCTTGCTACAAATTTAGTTAAAAAGTACCAAATAACCCTTTTCTCCTATTGTTTAATTCATTAGCCAACCTATGGGAAGGATTCAGATACGGGTAGAGATAGGTTTCTTAACAGCACATTTTGGTCCAAGTTCCTGGACAAGCTAAAATCTGAATTTTGTCTACCATTTGTTATTATGAAGAGATTGTAAAAGATAAACTGATGTGTGGAGACCCAGTCCTGTCGCCTGAAAAACAAGGGCAGAGCCAGCAGCAAACAACAGACTGAGCCCTGCAGCCTTGGTCATCTCTCTGCCACTATTGTCACACCTCGGGTGCAGTGGTAAAGGCAGGTCTGAGAGCAGCAGTGGGAGCTGCAATTGGGAAGGGGTTCCAGGTCTGAGGATAAGTTCACATTTGTCCTTTTGCACATTTTCTTGGGTGAATATAGAGTAAGGCATAACTGGAGGAGTTGTCAGGGTCTGCAGTCTGATCTGGTTTTCTATGGGCTTAGAGGGACTTTGTTTCTGCTTAGTCAAGAGTGGCAGGCCCTCAAAATCATCAATTGCCAAGTCACAGGCCTGCGAGTAGCTGGGATTAGCGTTGAGTCAACATTTCCCTGTCATGCCATAACTCAGTGCAATAGAAAGTTGTTGGCTCTGCTTCCCTCAGGGATGCTCCCTGTATGGCACAAAAGTCCTCACTGATGGGGAAACGACGGCTTTTTGCTGCTTGGCAGTAAGAGATTGTCTTGCGCATAGTCCTCGATAGTCTCCTTCCTGCCAACTGTGGTAGGGTTTGTGTTTTCAAAAGAGGGATTTGTTCTTTTGACTGATTTTTCAGTGTGTGGCTTCTCATTGCTCCTCTCCTTCCTCAGCTTATTGCTAATCCTCATGTTTTCAAACCTTGGCTTCCTTGGGGGAAGGATGACATTTTGTTTTTTTTTTTTTTTTTTTTTTTTTCTTCTATAACTTGCTGTATCCTAGACAATTCAGATGCTGTGCAATTATATATCTTGCCTTTCTGTTAACATCCCCCTCAAGTATGCCTGCAAAACCCATTCTTCCATGGAGCCAAGTTCTCCCTGCATGCAACCAAAGCAAGGGAAGCACTGTGAGACATATGCAAAAGGCCTGGCTATATAATATTTCTACAAATGCTGTGGTCCCTGATCTTGGGGTCCATTTGTATACCAGAGTGATTTATTGCTGCCAAAATGGGAGTAAAATGTCATTTCTGGTGAATTTTCTTTCTTTTAATAACTCAGTCCGTTGTATGTGAAAGTCTTATGAAACTTAATTGTGACTCAACCTCAGTTCAAGAACACCTTTTAATTGGTTTCTCTGGGACTTCAAAATTATTTCCTGCAGTTAATTGTTGAAGTGGGGAAAAATACTATAGGATTTCATGGATGCCTAATGGATGTGCTCTGTAAAGTCAGACATGAATAATCTCACAGCTTGTGCCATTCTCTAATATTCCTTCATGCATTATATTTGCACTTTTTATATTTTCTCATATTGTAATTTTTTTTTTGCCCCTATGTTTGGATGCAGCATTTCCACATGGAGTCAAACATGAAACAGGGAGCCTCTACTTTCCAAAAACCTTCTGGGATTCTGGTTAAAATAGCTGGAGAAGTGTTCTGCACAATACACTGAGGCAGCTTTCCACGGACCATCAGAAAGAGCTCCAGGAGAGCCACTGAAGGAGTGTGGATCTGTTTGAAAATCTCTTGGATATTATCACTGGATACGGTGTGTATCTTCTTCTCCATCTTAAACAGTTGCAATGCCATTAAAAGTCAGTTTGCTTCACAGCAGAAGTGGTTATGTTTCAGAAATGAGAGGAACAATCGCTGTATGCAGTTGGCAGATGATTTTCTAATGTGTTTGGGGATTCTTTTCCATGCTGTAAATTCAAATTACATCTCATCATGTGCCTAGTTAAAGAACAGAATGTGTCACAGTAGAGAAAGGGAAAACCAGGGACAGATTGTGATCCTGTTGGCAATTATGGAAGTCTAGACCACTTGTCATTTCCTATCCCAAGATGAATGAAAACAGGGTAGGGGGGGGTCTACTGGGGAAGAAAGCAAACGAACTTCTTATATTCATATTGGACAATTTATGAGAGAGTAGTTCCTGTATTTCAAGTGATTTAAGCACTAGGAGCAGAGCAAATATGTAAACATAAATATTGTAAATAAGTAAAAAAAGTGGCAGTTTATTTTAATTTTTGGCTTTGTCAAGGTTTCTTTTCATTGAATCATAGATTGCTTTGGGTTGGAAGGGACCCTAAAGATCATCTAGTTCTACCCCCCTGTCATAGGCTGGGACACCTTTCACTAGACCAGGTTGCTCAAAGGCCCATCCAACCTGGCCTTGAACCATTCCATGGGTGGGGCACCTATAGCTTCTCTGGGCAAGCTGTTCCTGTGCCTTGCCACTCTTACAGTAAAGAATTTTTTCCTAATTTCTAATCTAAACCTTCCCTCTCTCAGTTTAATGCCATTCCTTTTTGCCTATTAGTAAAAACCTCTGCAAGAACTCCCTCTCCATCTCCCTTCTAGGCTCTTTTCAGGCTCTGGAAGGCCGCAGTTAGATCACTCCAAAGCCTTTTCTTCTCCAGGCTGAATAAACCCAAACCTTCTCAGCCTTTCTTTGCTGGAGAGGTGCTCCAGCCCTCTAATCATCTTGGTGGCCTCCTCTGGACTAGCTCCAGGAGCTCCCTGTCCCTGTTCCTGTGCTGGGAGCCCAGACCTGGATGCAGCACTCTGCAGGTGGAGTCCCAGCACGGCAGATCAGAGGGGCAGAATCCCCTCCCTCCCCTGATGCCTGCAGTGCTCCTGATGCAGCTCAGAACATGTTTGGCTCTCTGGGCTGCCAGCACATGTGGTCAGCTCATGTCCAGGCCCCCATGCACCAGCACCCCCAAGTTCTTTGAGGCAGGGCTGCTCTTGATCTATTCATCCCCCAGCCTGTGCTGATACCAGGGTTTGCCTCGACACAGGTGCAGAAACTTGTGCTTGCTCTTACTAAACCTCATGAGATTCCCATGGGAGAAGGAGCTTGTTCAGGTTCTGGTGATACCCAAGCACCCAGGCAAGGGCTCAGGAAAGGAATTTACTTGTCTTGTGTCACTGGCCATGCTTGATGACCAAGGCAGAATGTAAAATTAATTAGCTTTTAATAAAAAAATGAATGTATGTTCCCAGAGCACTGTCATGAAACAGAAACTAAACTCATATTCCAAGTAATAGTGAGTAATGTAGAGACCTGAAGAAATGTCAGAAATGAAATCTAACAAAATCCTCAGGGTGTATCAGAAATTGTAGCTAGCACATGTTCCCTACAGCTTCTCCATAATTTTTTAATCATTCACTAATCATGTCTAGCTTTATTATTATCATCTTTGTGCAAACCCTGGTGTGTTCATATGTGAAACAGGCTTTTGTGTAGTAGATTGTATTATTTGCTATGCGTTGAATTTTGAGTTTGTTTGTTTGTGTCATCCTGGGAATGAGTGTGTCACTTCTCCTGGGCATTTGGTGGCATAAAGCCATTAAAATGCACCAGCAATGACCCCTGGTGCTTTACAAAAGGAAGTGATAAAAACTTTCTTGTCGTGTTTAAGTGGCAGGGGAATTTAGGTATGTTATACAGATTGCAATTATTCAGTTTGGAGCACAGCCAAGGCAGTGAGACTAACAATGTGTTTAATCTTATAAAAAGATGGCATGGGATTTTTAATGGCCATGTTTTGTCGGTATCTCGGATTTATGATGTCTCTCAGAGACAGTTCTTGTGGTGTCGTGCTCAAAAGACATAATTAGAAGATCCGTAACTCTGCTGAGCTTTGTTTCAACTGGTCTTTTTCAGAGAGATCTGCATTTATTCAGTTTTCTTTCTAGTTTGTGCAGTGCAGCCTTGTGATGTTGGGGAGGCAGCCTTGGGAGGAAGCAGCTGGTCCGACCCCATGCCATCCATTGATGGGGAAGCTGTTTCCCTGACAACGGCAACGATGAGAAACCAGAGAGTGGCTCTTTTCCAGTTCATGTTTCTTTTTCGTTTGCTGTTACAGGTACTCATTAGCTTCTGAGCAAGAATCAGATAGCTTCTATCAAACCAAGCTAAAACCAAGTGGAAAGGTGGAAATGTCACCACATTTTCTAGATTTTTGAAGTTGTGAGCTTCTGTGAAGCCTGTTATTATCAACATTAATTTTCTGCTTAAAAGTTTTAACAAACTAGGTATTTTTTCCCCCATTTGAGAATTATTCATAGCCCTGTATCAAAACAAAGAAGTGAGGTAAAAGAGTAAAACCTGCTGCACTAGCTTGGCTTCATGTTTTGTGCATGATGCCTTTGTGTATGCAAGAATGTTGCTATAGGGAGGGTTTGTGACTCAGTTAGGGCTGTAGAGCGGGTGGACATAGTAAAATTCATATCTGCCTTTTTATTCAAACTCCTGACATTTTGGACTTCCTCAGGAAAAAGAGAAGCTGAGAGACAAGAGAAGGAGGTGACAGCCAGGTTGGCACAGGAGGCTGACAGCAAAGGCATACTAGTGTTTTGATGCCTCTGCAAATAAGACCCATGAGTCTGAGTCCACCATGCCTCATGTAAACTCTCACTTTGGATACTGTAATTTCTCTGACGTTTTGCAAATGTTTTTTGCCTTCAATATCTAGTGAAAATGACTGCATGGGTTGGAGAGCAATAATAAAGGGTCCAGAACATTTTTAGCATTGGGGAAGGAATCCCAGATTTATTCTGCTTGCTGTAAGAAAAGTTTGATTTCTTGTTTTCTTATGTTGAAGTTAAGAAATACAGATATGTGACACCAAAACAATGAACTCAGGAATTACTAAAACAGTAATTCTGCAGAATATTAACCAGAATTCTTATTTTATATCTGTACAAAATATTTGTGTAATTTAATACATTAATTCAAAAAGTTAAGAGCAATTTTTTTTTTCCTACGAGAATGGCATTCCAGAAAAGTTTCATGAGGCTTTGAAGACTCCCTCCCTGTGACTCTCCTGAGGGATTCGTGTAAGAGGTTGTTGTGAGAGGAGCCTGGTCCAATCCTCCAGATCCAGTAGATCTGGTGTGAGTGTGTCATCGATCAATGCACTTCTAAAATACAGGCTGGATTTCTGCCAGTTCCTGAGGTACCTTAAAATTCTGGGCAGACTATAAAACATTGCTGACTGACCAAGTAGAATGAAATGCAGGGAATATACACAGATATCTGAAGCTTGAATTTTAACCCTCCTAAGGAATTATTAATTCATAAATTGAACAAACAAGCTGTAGCTATGAATAGGCAGCATAAAGCTGCCATTTTTACAAAATATTTTTTTTTTCAAAAGCTCATTGCCTTTAAATGTTATTGTGATTACAAGCTATAAAACATAACAATGACCATCATGTTGTTGTAGGCAATGCAAACACAGGATATTTTAATGTATCAACTGTTACAGCTCTTGCAGATGTTCTGAGCAAACCACTGATCTTTGGTCTTTGGAGATGAATAAAGCCTGGGCTGTGGCATTTATTCATTAATTTTCCCTAGGAAGTGTTAAGGCAGTGGAATGGGTGTATATGAAAGGCTGCCTTATCTTGGACTGCAACATGACAAATTTTTATGCAACATCAGGCTCAATTCATGTGAAACTAAAGCTCTTAAAGCCAGCATGCACTGATCTCCTTCAGGAAAGGTAGCATCTATCCTTCTACCCAACATGTACTTCTGCTGCAGTGTTATTTCATGAGCAGGCATTTTTTAAACATGCTTTTGGTTGGCTGAGGCTTGATAACAAAGAATAAATACCAATTAGCCGTATTCAGCTGAGAGGCTGTCTGCTGTGGGGTCAGAGAGGACCATGTTGTTAGGAAATGGTTGATGTTCACTACGACAGCTCAAGTCTGTAAAAACAAAAGCAGCATTTGAACAAGGGAGAAAAGAAAATTGAGGAAATTAGTGGTCAAAGTCAGAGCAGCAGCACGTTAAACAGACATTAACTTCTTATTCTCATGGCTGTGGCTTTTTTTTCCCTGTCTGGTACAGGGCCTTCACCATAGTCTGCTATTACTTTGATTTTGTTTTTGTTTAAACTACAACATTTAAACACATAGTTAGCTGGGTGATGGGATAACACAGTCTTCCCTCTCAAGTCCAGATATTGTTTTTTCTTTTACATCCAGCAGCATCTCTACAGAAAGAAGCCTGATTTTTTTTCCCTAGGCTCTCCATGCGGTTTCCCAAAATAAAAACATATTTGATTTCCTCTACAGCACCTTTATGCCTGACTTGCAAACTGTGTCACCGAATTAATTGTGATTGATAAAACCCTTCATAAAAATGCAAACAAAATGTGTGACTTGAAAGGCTTCCAAATTCTGTGCTCTAATTCTACTTGAGAAGTATGCAATAGATTGTTATTGTTATTATTAATAATAATAATAATAATAATTTTGGGGCTATAATCTGTTAAGCAGTGATCAAAGTGAATGTCTGAATGCAACACAGCTGTGAGATGGAGGAAGGTGATTCAGTGGGGTTTTTGTGGCAGAAGAGACTTTTCCACTCTACAGGAAGAGCAAGGCTGATAAGTCATGGATCATATCTGTCTTCTTCTTTCTCACTAAAGACTATACTCAAAACCTTAAAAATCTTAAGCATAGCTTTTGGAAGAGGGTCAAAACTCAATCCTCATGGCCAAAACCTGTTTCAGGACTGGAAGAGATGCAGTCTCTGATCATCAGATTCATCATACCTGCTCAGTGTGGAAGGTTAGTTGAGGCCAGATGAGGAATGCTGGTGGAACATAGATGTCCTCTTGATGTCCATGACACCTCTGAAGGACCCCTGCAATTCAGCCTGTTCTAAAAATCTGACCTGTGATTTCATCAGTCAAGGTAATACCAGATGAACACAATGAAACACAGTTTGTAAGCAAAAATCCACTACAGAGACCCTCTCAACCTCATCCTTCTGCTGGCTTTGGAGTAAATAGAATTGCAGCAAAAATTTCAAGGATTCAATTTTAATAGGGAGCTGTCCACCAAACACCTACCTCAAGTATTATCAAAGCTAAATATTTAAACCAGAGCTGACTCAGCAAGCTATGGTGAATGTTGCCACAGCAGATATTAAATTTTACCCAATATGAAGTACAGAGATATAAAAAATGTTGAAAAGTGACACCTGTGTCAGGTTGAATAACACTCCAGTTTTCTGTTAAAAGGATTCAGTTGTCCCTTCTCTACATGCTTTTTTCTGCTACAGAACAGCATTTATAGGATAGCTCATCATTACTTGTGCACTTATCCTGCAGTGCAAGTTAAACAGCCTCTCTGATTTCAGGAGCCTTCTGGGCACTAAGCTCCTGTTTAAACTGCTTGAAGTCTGTGTCAAAATGGCAACTGAGAGATGAAAGAACTGTCCTCAAGATGAGTGAGGGAATGATGTATAATTAGCTGCAATTTGCCTATATTCAATAGTACCTAATGAAATTCACGGTGCAGCTTTTGGGAGAAGATCTGGCTGGAACAGCAGAGGAGACCTGAACTGCTCTAGTCCCATCCCAGGGGCTGGAATTACTAGTAGCAAACCTGGATTGTCAGGTAAAAAATCTTCACTGGCACATCAGCAGTTCAGGAATAGTGTTGGGAGATGATATAGACTGCCCTTGCTAGAGATTTATGTGCAGGCAAGCTTAAGGGGAAGGAGAAATCTTGCATTTGCTTGTGGGAGGTGTTGATCTAGAAAGAAGTTGAGCTTGGATTAACAAATTCCCAGTGGGTGGAGGTGCACAGCACCTGCAGCTCTGTTAGCTTCAGTTTGAAGCTCAGCTTTTTGGAAACTCTCCATGCTATGTCACTTCCTTGGAGACAACATTTTGAAAGATAAAGGCTCAAGCACCAAAAGAAATGGGAACAATCTAGGGATGGGGTTTTTGTGCTGGATTTGAAGAAGGCCTTTCCAGTGCATTCAGATATGGGTGGAGTTTTTGGTTGTTCCAGAAATTATTTACGGTAGCTAACTGAAAATGTAAAGAAAACCTCAGCACAGAGGTGTTTTAATTGAAATGCAAATTTTATTGCTTGAAATAATACTGATATAAAAAAAAAAAAAAAAGAAAAAAGAAAAAAGAAAAAGAAAGAAAAAAGAAAAAAGAAAAAGAAAGAAAAAAGAAAAAAGAAAAAGAAAGAAAAAAGAAAAAAGAAAAAGAAAGAAAAAAGAAAAAAGAAAAAGAAAGAAAAAAGAAAAAAGAAAAAGAAAGAAAAAAGAAAAAAGAAAAAGAAAGAAAAAAGAAAAAAGAAAAAGAAAGAAAAAAGAAAGATAAATCCTTCTTAGACAGTGTTGTCTCATCCACTGAGACACTTATGATCCATGAGCTCTTTGATTCAATTCACATGAGGCAGAGATACTATCTAATTACTGAGAAATTAATTTAAAGACCAAAACTCAGACCCTCTTTGCATTCACTAAACACCCATCCTGTACTGCACAAATTAGAAAACTGTGTGTGTTCGTTATGAATCCCCATAGGATAATTTACACATGAAATTAAGCATTTTCTTCATGTTTCCAACACCTTCAAAAAATCAAGAAATGAAAAAATAGCATCCACCCATATTTTAGGACATGGGTAGAGAGGAACCTAAGTATTTGACAAGCCTTTTTAAGTAATCCTGTGGTTCTTGATGTTATATTTCTAGAGCATGTCTACTGTCCTAGCTGTAAGCTTACCTAAGCTTCCCAGGGAGCTTTCTGACTGATTTCTGGTACATATATATTTATTTATATAACTGCTGTATCTTTACACATAATCTGAATACTTCATACATTACCTCAGCCTGTTTTAATTGCATTTTTATCTGCTAAGCCATTGCATGTTACAAACTAGGCAAGGGAGGATCCCTCAAGGTCATCTGGTCAGATCTTCCCTTCATAATAAAGGATTATTTAGTATAATGTATTTTCTACTGCTGGTGCCAGGCTTCTTTTGAACATCTCAAATAATGAGGTTTCTACTGCTTAGTAGGAAATATTATTTCACATGGACCTTGCCTGTAGAAACTTTTTCTTATTTATTTCCTAAAGTTCATTATCACCTTTCAAATGCTGTAGTGATATTTATACTGTTTGATAACTGTCTTGAAACAGCTACAATGAAGCCCTATCTAGAAAAAATACATGAATTTTAGTAAGATGAGGATACCTATTTTTAGAAATTTGAATGAAGATAGAAGGATAAAGCTGAATGTAATTTATATTATCTATCCATGTATTCAACTAAAGAAAATAAAAAAGATGGAAAAATTTACTTCTACTTCTGGTATGAAATACTCCCCACCTTCCCTTTAATTTTGATCAGAACTAAAAGTAGTAGATACCTAATCTGCTCAGAACTGGTTATGAGATTTAGCCACATTAAAAAAAAAAATATTAACCACACCCTCCTTTCAAGTTCTTTAAATCTATGAATTTTTATGAAATGCTTTGGATTGAATAAGATTATATACCCTAATAGGCAGTAGTTTTTTGAGGTTATTCCAAGGGACTCTTTAGCATCCTTAAGCTAGCTTGAGCTAGCTTAAGAAACTTGGAACTTTTTTAGGAGGTAGAGGACTACACTTATTTAAAATCAGCCTTCCCTAGGGAAATATAAAAGCACATTCACCCACTGCTTTTTGAATAGGTTGGGAATGTTGTACTGAGACAGCTGTGGGCACGAGAGGGTCACAAAATTATATCCTAGTGATATAATTTTTAAAAAATCTTTATACAAAATACAGTTTTTAACATTAACTCTGTGATGAATTAATAGCTATTATGGGGCCAGTTTGTATGTATTGGCATAATTGGAAAGAGACTGAGCTGAATTCAAATGAGAACTTTGAAAATGTGGTATGATTTACACTGCAATATCCCCAACTACGTCCCATTTACCTCCCATAGCCTTGTGCTGGTCTGTATTTGCCACAAACCCATCAACTTTAAAGAATTAGGGACAAGAACTGGGGAAATGCACAGTAGAGAAACACACGGCTTGAAGTGATGTTTCATTTGGGTTTAACTGCCAGAGGTGGAAAAATAATTTTGCTTGCTTTACAACACACTTACTGTACATTAGACCAGAAATGCAGATACCCTAGAGGGGGGATATAAAAGGCAGAGCTGCCAAAATAGTCCATGAAAGATGAGTTTTATGTGGCCCGTGCTGCGATGGGAAGTGGGAAGGGAAACATGGAAATTGTGTGTATAGGGGAAAACACAGAAGTAAGACGGGTTGCTTGAACTCATTGAGCAGCACAGCAAGCTGAAGCTTGGGACAAAGCAATAACAAAGTCTGTATGAAAGGAGAAGGGAACAGAAGGTCATGTGAGGGGGGAGGCCTGTATTTAGCCTATCTTTGTTTAAAGGTTGGTGTCCTTTGGCTGAAAATGTAGTGGGTTTTGCAGCTGATGTCATTCTTAGGACTTCAGTCTCCTGCATGTGAGATGAGATTAGACTCCTAATGGTGCCCTCTTCTACAGTTTTCCTTCATTTCAGTACAATGAGTCACTTATAATCACAGAAAACCTTGAGGTACAACTTCTGGAGCCTTTGACCAGATGCTTGAAGCAAGGCAGATTTGTGCTGTTTGAAGCAGTTCATGAAACAGTTATAGTACTTTCATTCACATTGTATAAATTATTTATTTGTCTTCTATTGTCAGCTTCTGCAGATATGCTAGCAAGCAAATTAATTTGCAGACTATTCATAGAAATAATTGAAGAGTGTATTGAGAACTCATTTACTTTTGGATGTATGCTAAATATTTGTATCGAAGATGTACACTCTGCATAATATGAAAGGGTTATTTTACTTACTGAGTAGATGTAGAGCACCTTGACTGAGGAACTACAAATATGTGAGAAACTTATTTGCTATTTTCAGATAAAATTTATCTGAAAATAGCAAATAATTTCAGATAAAATTTATCTGAGTATTTACTAAGATGTTAATGTTAAAAATGTGAAACACTTGGAAATTCAAGAGTAAGGGATATGCCATATTTGCTGATCTGTTTATTAACTATTTAGGTTTTTTACCCACAAAAGACTAAGGCAGAAGGGCATAATGAATTATGAAATATATTAATCTTCAGCTTAAGAAAGGCTAAATATGTTGTACTTCTAAATACAACACTGCTGGTTGACATCTTTATTCTGAAGGCAGGAGGTCAAGAGAATGCATTATTTATTGATGTGATACTTGTTTATCCTGGAAATTATGGTGTTATATATATTTATATACTTGTGCTGATATATACATATTTATGACTGTAAATAAATTCAGATATAACCCTTTTTACCTCCTGACAAAAATATGGGAAATGTTGGGTATTCATCATTGTGAAGCAGGGAGAAAGGCCTTTCCATGAGATTTACTGGCATTGAAAATCAGTTTTCAAACTGTGTCAGAACAATAAAAAAATGTTAGTTGCAGTGCTTATAGATAGGAATATTGACATATTGAAAAAAATGGGAATTTCAAAGGTTCAATGATGAATTTCAATGATGAATCCTTGAACAAGAAAGGGAAGTATTATCAAACAAATGAAGATAAGTAATGTCAGATAATGACGATTAAGTGTTTGATACAGAGACAAAGCTGAACAAAGTTGTATGGGGATTGTTAAGTGGACATGAACAAATCAAGATGAACAATGATAGATTATGAATTTTTGAGTTGGCAAGAAGCAAATCAGAATAAGTGATATCAGATGATGTTTATTACACATCAAAGAAAGAGGAAAAAACAAAGTTTTCTTTCTTAGAGAGTTTCCTCACACTGGCTTCCTGAGCAAAGCTTTTTCTGTAGGGACTTGCATGTTTCAAATGTAGAGCAACTGTCTGACAATAAGACGATATCAAAAACTTCCGGTAATACTTATTTTGTAACACTGCAAATGCCTGCCATATTTTCCTGGCGGCTGACCAGCTCCTAGGATTTGGTTACATTTATGACCCTTGCAGTGAGCTCCTCATTTAAAGAACAGTGTCATGCTGCAAGTGCTAAAGGAAGCAGAAGGGCTTATTAATGCTCCTACATTACATTCAGGCTTTTATAAATATGAATGCTCTAGTTTTTTCTGCTTATCTATTCATCCCTTGTTGTTGAACATTAAATTGAATTTACTCTATTTTTCTCCCACAACAAACAGAAAATACACCTTCTTGTTTTATTCAATAATCTTAAGGACTGTTGAGTCTAACATTCTTATATTTTGCACTTGGATTAAGTCTTGAGTTTTACTGATGATAAGAGAACCGAGATGTTGAGGTCCAAAATGAGAGGCAGCTGGAGAGATCAAACTCTACTTATTTGGGTAGAGCTTCAGTCACACCATCTTCTGGCCAGAAAACCACAAGAGACAGCTTAATTGTGCTCCCTTAATTTTGGTACATTTGGGCTCTTGTATCACTCACTTGCTCCCCATATGTTTGTGTAATATTCTCTCTCTAGAACCTACTTTGGTGATGGCAGTGAATATTACCTACTTATTTTAATTAAAATGAAATGTTTTCTACTATAAAACAAAGCACTATGCAGCACTTGCCAGTAGTTGTCTTGTGGTGGTACTAAAAATACCAGCACATTTTCCTGTAATTACGCTGTCCTAGCCTTTCCCACTTTCCTTATATTGATAGCCACTACAGATTTAATGTCTGATTTACCCTTCTGGTTTTTTCCTTTCCTGCACAGTCACTCTCACTGCCTCAAAGTGACTACAACATTGTGCTATTCTGATCAGAAACATCTCTTTTTTCTTTTATCTCCCTCCCAAATATGTGGGCTGCTTGCACCAGTGCTGGGACTGTATTGTCCTGGTACCTGGTGGTAAAGGCTGCAGCAAGTTGAGGAACAGTCTCTGAGTCCTTCCTCATCTCTCCTTAGCTGAGTGCAAGGCCCCAGAAAACTCAGTCTATGAGGCTTTTGAAAGGACTCATGGTTGTCCATGTACTCTGAGTTAGAAGGCAGGGAGAAATACTGACAAAATCTTTTCAAGAGGTCAAAACAACAAAAACAACTTTACTGGCAAGTTCAGAAAATCGTAGTACTTTGGCAAAGGATTTAGAGCAACCTTCAGTCAACACAAAACACTTCTCAAAGCATTAGCTCAGTCTATTCAACTTCAAACTTTCAACCCGTTTGATTTTCAAACATTCCAAGAAGAGGGAATTAAAAGAATAAGAAAAACAGAGGAGATGTAGAAAAGGACACCTATAGCTACCGACTCCTGGGTTCCAATGATGTTCAGCTCATAGAAACTCCAAGAGTAGGTAGGGTCAAGACATGTCATGATCTTGTGTTTGGCCTTAAACACCCCTTGGCCTTCCTGGGCCCTTCCCCCAGGTGGTACATCTGGGCATTTGGCCACTTGAGCTGAGATAGGGGCTCCAGAGGCAGGTGTGGAACATTGCTGTGCCAGGGATTGGCACCACCGCTGGCCTGGGATACAGGCTCTAGGGATGGGGGTGTGGGGCAGGGCATTGCTTCTCCAAAGCAAGGCCCAAATTCCTCCTTCCTTCCCACTCATGCAACCCAAAATGTCTTGAGACATCAGCCTTTCCAGTCTCTCATACTGAGTCACCTACAGGTGACAATTTTCCATCAGATTTCCACTGCAGATGACTCAGTTCTATCAGGCTGTGCTGTTTTCCTCCGTGGTGTCCAGTCAGATGCTGCAGAGGAGATGGGCAGGGTGTGACTCACAAAGGTTCCTTAGGCCATTTCTATGCAGACTTGTATTTTTCCATATCACTCTGCTATTTGGAACTTCATACCTGTTCTTGACAAGAAATAAAAGGAAAATAAATTACTAGAAGTGTCTCTTTCCTTTCTTAGAGGGGTAGGTCCTCCTATATTAATAGCACTCTTGAAAGAACCAGGAGAGTCGGAAGAAATTGGTGTTTATTTAATTACCAGTGGCATTTAATTATCCCTTTGGTTAGGTTTATATTTATGTATTTGTATAAGAGCAATCATTTAATCTAAATTTAAGCAGATGTAGTTAAACCTTAAAATGCTATGATGTCAGAACCTTAACAAGTCAGGAAATTTTCAAAAGCACTTATCGGATTAACTGGCCATTCTAAGACACAGATACCAATTACCATTATGGCTGTCAGGTACTCTCATATATTGAAATACAACAGCCAGAAAAAAGAACATTATTATTTATTATGAAAAAATTAGGCGTAAGATTTCCATGCTCAAAACTGTCTTTTGATGTACCCTTATTCTGTGTACCTGAAAAGCTACAGAAAGTTATTTTGTAAACTGCTAACTTTTAGAAATATCACATAAAAATAAAAGCTGTCTTCTGTACAATTAGTGGGAAAAATATGGGAATATTTGGGTAAATTCCCAGGAACATTTTTGAATTATAAAAAAATCCTTGCTATTACTGCAGCTGCGAATCCTCCAAAAGATCCACATGTATTTTCCAGCCTGAGCAACAATACTGTAACTACATGTTATATGACAAAGTTTTTTGTCATTGTCTAAACTCCTGCCAAATTCAGTGCCTCTGGGCTGACTTCCCATAGTTTCTTGCTATCTCATGACTGCCTAACAAAGTGCATAGTCTTGAATGGTACAAAATGCTTTGTTCCAAATTTTTGTGTGTTTCTCCTTTGAAAGCAAGGATTTTTCTATGGTGTGTTTGGGGACTCCCAGCACAGCATGAGCTAGTTCTAGGTCAAATTCAGTGTGAAATACTTTTTCTTTATTGTTCATGACTGTAAGTAGAAAAATGTGCTTCTTGGATATTGGTCTTCCTCTTTTTTTGCAGTTTAGGAATGAGAAAATTATTAGCTGATATTTTGGTTAAAAAAAGCACTGATGACATTTATTTGCAATATTTTAGTATCATCACAAGATTTCTTGGTTTTAGTCAGTGTGAGGTTTGGTGCAATGAAATTATGCAACACTTTTCTTCCTAATACCACTATGTGCCATCAACCTGACATTCAAACTTTTAAATCTGGATACTCTTCAGCTCAACACTTGAGACAGGTTTGTGAATAGAAATTGAGCTACTTCTTAGGAATGTTGCTCATCAGTATTTTCTGGGTTTTATGTTCTGTCTTCATTTTGTGTATTCTTTCTGTCTCCTTAGATATTTTGGGTCATAAAGCAGCTAATGTAGGAAAGTTAAGTATAAAAAAAGAGGCATGAAGTATAAAAAAGGAGGCAATGTCTAAGCATATGAACTTTTAGTAATTGTATGATCTTTGATAGGTACATTAAGATCTGCAATTATGAAAGCTATTTATAAATAGCAAAATTAAGTGCATATATGTGCTACTGAATCAACAGAAAATTGTGAATTATGCTCCAGTTAGTACAGTTTCATGTTCCTTTGTCTATAGTATCAAGCACCTTGGCCTGGTATGTTTTGGATTTTTGGAGTAGCTTTTTTCCCCATACACTGTTCTTGCCATTCCCTGACACTCCACCTCCCTCACACCTGTAAAAAGAAGTGATATTTAATCAATCATCACTTTAAATATCAGCAGAAAAGAAAGTGAAATTGAAACAGCCCCAGGTCCCCTAGCTGCCTTATAACATCAAAACATTAACACTTGAGGAAAAAAAGATACTTTTTTCCACATTAACCATCTGATAGTGTATGAAGAAAAAGAGGAAATAATGTCCAACTACTGCCAGTTAACCAGTTTTCTTAGGATGCGTATGGGGTAGAAAGACTGATCTAGTGCCAAAGGGATGGAAGCTTCCTGTTCAAGGAGGCAAAAAAAAAAAAAAAAGCTCTAATCCTGATGGATGGATATAAACCTTGCAGTACTGAATTTAACTGGTTACACACAGTGATAGGCTTTGGATGTACTGAGAGGTTTAAGCTAAACTCTTTGGCCAGTGACAATTACATTATTGTTAAACTATGCTTGCCTTACTCTTCAAAGTGCCCAAAAGGAAAGCAATTCCTACGGCCCTGTCATGCTGGTTGTCTACCTGAATAAAGCTAATGAGGTCTTAATACTGCACTGGTTACTCAGGCAAGGTTTTAATTAATAAGTGTCAGGCCCTTAATGCCTCATGCACCTTCTCCCTCTGTGGTGCTTCCCTTTAGCGTCGAATTTCAAAATTGATTATGCTGAATGCAGGTCCCTTCATTTTGTTAAAATAAAAACTTTTGCTATTAAGATGAATGGAATATATATTTTATATATAATTTTGTGATGTTTTGGTGCATGCTTACTATTTAAGGCCCTGTGAAATAGTAAACATCTCAAAAGCTTTTTCTCAAGTTTTGAGAAGGCAAAAAAATTACAGTCAAGGAGCTGTCTTTTTTTTTTCCTCTTTTTTTTTCTTCCTTTTTTTTTTTTT
>VWYN01008753.1:120869-172303 GCA_013400075.1 Hippolais icterina | reverse complement strand
TTTTAATTTTGTATATGTTCTTTTCCTCAGTGCTAACTAGTTATTAGTTCAAACTCATGTGTGTCAAACCCAGTAGAATGAAATTTTTTGAAGTAACATCTGTCTTTTCTAACAACTTGTGTGGATTGCTGTGGGAGAGAAATTCCTCTTGACTTGCCCCCAGTTCCAGAAGTGTTTGTGTGTTATTTATTGAGTCTGCAAAAGATCTATATGCAAGCCTTTGTATGATAGACAAGAAGGGTTTACCTGAGGCACACTCTCCTCATACTATAAGCAAATCAATGCTGTGCCCTTGGAGTCAACCAAGTCCCAGAATAGAGCTTTTTCATAAACTCAAAAATTGCAGAAAAGTACTGAGTCATTTTTTTTTCTATGCACTAGAGTTGTGTTTCGTTCTACATATCAAAATGAAGCTGCCTTATAATGAAGCTAGCCTAAGGTTTCTGGTGAAGTTTTTTCAACCTTATTCAGCTACTTCATTAGCAGGATAACTTCAGATTTTGATGGCCTTTATATTACTGCCCTGGTTTTTTTTCATCTCCATAGAGTGGCTGGAACTTATCTTTGTGAAACTTCACTGGCATCTATGAAATTTCACAGCTAAAAATAAATCTTTTGAGGTTTAAGGAAATATTGCACATTATATGTGATTGGAAACATCAAAAGAACTTCTCTTTTGTGAGACTAGCTGTGTATTTGGCAAGCAAGAAAAACAATGGGTTTAGGCTCCAAATAGTGTAGTTGCTTTCAAGTAGCTCAGCCATTGATGCTTATATTAGCTGGGAGAGGTAGAGGAGCCCAAAAAATGTGAATTCCAGGATTTGATATGAACACAGGGTCTTCACAACCAAGAGGGCAGCTTTAGAGGGTAGCAGTAACTTTCTGTGCTATTGCAGCTCTAATAGTTGAGACTGTGTGAGAGTCTTTCTCTTCCTGGCTCTCTAAGGCTCGCTTCCTACAGAAATTGGAAGTAGTAGAACAGTCACAGATGGTTCCAGCTGATGGCTCTGTAAAGCCCTGAATCCATGCCTGCTGAGTACTAGGGAAGCAGCTCCTCAGTTTTCTGTCATGTCCATCCAGCCTTTGTGAGTCTGTGTCTGGCTGTGCAAGGAAGCCGTGCCTGCCTACTGGACCCGAACCATAAAGGAGATGTGAGATGACCTCATGTAATTTTGTTCCTACCCCAGCTGTGTTCTTGCAGTGGTGTTTTCAGTCAATTTGGTGGGTGAGTTCAGCTTTTGCATTCTTTGAGCGTGCTAGTGGTTTTTTAAGCTCTGTTTGTGGCCATAGTGTTTCGAGACAAGTACTTAATTATATGTTGTTTTTCAATTCAGCATGTGAAGTGCTCACCAGATAGTATTTGAAAAATTGATTATCTTTGCATCTAAGCTGTAAGAATTTTTTAGGTCTTCTAAAAGAGAAGTTTGTTCATTTACTTGCACTCTGTGGACCACTATTAAACACTGTTGACACACTTGGGTTTGTGTGTAGTACTGACCAGCAGAATTAATATTTCTGAGTACCTAGGCAGAGCTTCAGCTGGCAGATCCATTGGGTGTCCTCACAATGAGGGCAACCTTTTTCCCTGTGATTTCTTAATAGTGTTACACCCATAAAGCTGAGAGTCTGTTTGTCAGCCTTTCTGTTCTCTGGACAAATGTGTGAATTATTGTGCTTTAGTTGCTTGCTACAGGTATTTGCTACTAAAACTTATTGCATGTTTTCTATCCAATCAGGAAACAGAAGCTAAACCAATCAAGCCGTTCTGGGGTTTAGGATACAGGAGAAATGATGTAATCACTCTTTCTTTCTCTCTCTGGAGGAGGAAAGATTTTACAGAGAACAATTTCTAGATGTACCATCTGGTCTTTCATCACAGAAATCTCCTGACCCGGACTAAGACAGAACATGTTGTCAAATAAACAGGGTGTCAGACTGTTTTTCCATCCAAGTCAATGCTCAGTTGTGTACAAAAGAAAGATACTTCTAGGGCCAGAATGAAAATTTGAGCCCCACAGACCCATTTGATGGTTAGGTGCTTCTGTTGGGAAAATTTTTTACCTGAATTTCTGCTCTGCTGATGTGGCCTTAGAGTTGATAGTAGAACCATGCCACTTCCTATGAGACAAGAACTTGTCCTCTTCATATCAAGAAGGAAAGGGAATTATCTTTATATGTTGTGATGTTATCACAACTGTCCTTTATTTTGTTTCCATCACTTCTCTGAAACTTTATCTTGGCAGAAGATTTTGCATCTGGTGGAGTGCCACTGTTGAGTTCCTCTTGGGTTGCTGTTCATATTGCACTGTGATTTACCCAGGAAACAGGACCATCAGGGCTGTTAAACCTGTGCAGCAGATATTCTGGCTACACAGACATGGGTCTGACAGCTTTATAAAAGCTCTGACAGCTTTATTTTTTTACCCATGCTGGATGTTTCCTCCCTTCCCAGAAGAAGTGGCAGAACTGACAATATTTGTCCTGCCATCATTTGTTTATTTCTTTACCCAAAGCCTGTAAATTATGATCTCCTGACAGATGAAAAGCATCTCAGGTTTATTTTTGCACCTCCGCAGTTACTATCATTATCTAGTGGCTGAAAATGAGAAAGAAAGTTCTAGTGAGTACTTTTATTAGGCTAAGGATGTTTGTGGGCATTCCTTGACACCATTTTTGTGTCCAGTTACCTCAGTTATTAGGGTTGTGCCTGGCAGTGCAACTCCTCTCCACTCCCAAACATGCAGTGTTGGGAGTGGATAAACCTGGGGTTGGTAGATGTTCACATGAATCATGGACCAAGTCTAGGAAAGATGGTTAAGGATTAAAACATTGTGCTTGCTGAGGGCTAAGGTTTTATTTCTCCAGTTAAAGTTGTTTTGTTTGAGTTGTTTGTTTTGCAGTGTGTTATCATACTTCCTTCTTTCCCATTTTAGGAAGGAAATAAAATGTTGTATTTGAGGAGCATGGCATAACCAGTCCTTCTCACATCTACCTTCTCTTTCTCATATATCATATAAGAGAGGAGGAGTTAGGTAACATCTTTGCTTTTGACTTGAGCCCTGGAAGGCCCTGGAGCAGCCTCTTCCCAGGCAGTCTCGTCAGTGTCTGATGCACTCTGCCAGCCTGGTTTACTGTGAGCTCTGAGTCTGTGCCTTTTAAATCACACTGCAGTGTGACTCATATTCAGCCTTGCATGGTTCTGAGAACTAAAAGAAGATTCTGCATCCTCACTTCCCCAACAATATTTCGCTATTAATGAGTTTAACACCTCCACTAAATACAGTCTTGTTTGCCTGCCTTTAGAGATGTGACATCAGTTCAGAGTTAAGGACTCTCAAATTATTTTGTCTGTCTTGCAGGTTAACTGCTTGATTAAAGATAGGAATTGTAGGTCCAGCTGATTCATTAAGCTAATTAATTGAATTAATTCATCAGGATCAGCTGTGCCAAAATATTGTACTGCATGTTGAAAATGCAACTTATGTATTTTCATTTCATGAAATCCAGATTTTTCAAACATTAAAAATAATGCAAATGCAAATAATAATGCTCCAAAGAATAGATAGATTTTAAAACAGATTTAAGCAGTGGCTGTGCAAAAATTCCCAGAAAAATATGTGATATTTTCTATTATTTTACTAGCTCTACTAGAAAAGAAAATGAAGGGAGAACCTGGTGTGCAAAATACTTAGGGGAAAAAAATGTTGGAGCTTTCTAGCTAAGAAAAAAAGAAAGCTTTCAGATTTGATCAATCTGTTTAATCTAATCTCAAAGTGGAATGTTTCTTTTCCCTTAGTAAACAACATTTTTTTTCTTTTTGTTTCGTAAATAAGAGATCTTTGATTTTTGAATGCTCAAAACAGAAAAAATAGTGTTTCATTTTTACACCTATTTAAAAACGGAATTTTGTATTTTTTTATCCTTTTTTTTCTCTTTGGCCTATGAGATCTTTAATCTTCAACCCTTCAGGCGTGTATGAAAATACTTTACTTAAGCATTTGTGGGCACTTCAGTGATTTTTAGTAGCTTTGCACATTTATTTTTTTAAGCTAGTATTAATTTTGTTCAGTCAATCTACAATTACAGTGACTGGAGAAAAATTGTAAAGTGAATTTTCACTACACTTCATAGGAAACATCAACACTTGAGGCTTAATTTTAAATCCGGGAGAACAACTACAGTGAAAGTAGTGTCGAATTTTGTGACTAAACCCACTTGGTCCAAATGGGATCTAAGCAGGGTTTTATCATTCTATAGACCAAGGCATAGGAGAGCTAAATTATGCCAAGTAATGTCCCAATGAGACTCTTGTTGTGTGTTTGTTATCAACATACAAAGGTATTGAAAGTGGGTTTTGCTTTTAAGCGAAGATTAAATTAATTTCTTCCTCAAGGTTCTTCTCTCCCTTATGATTACAGCAAGGGATACACAGTCTTCCAGTCTCGTGAACATAAGGTCTCTTTGAACGGGGATGAGTGATTTTTTCCTGCCCCTCTTTTCTATAGCCTTCTTTATACCATTTTGCTTTATTGTAAACCTGAAGAAAGTGGTTTTCGTCATGAAATATTGAGTTTTAAGGAAGGAGATTATACATATTGCTTTGTTAGCATTGATAGCAATTTTTGTTGTAAGATAAAGCAATCATGCTCTCAGATGAAAACACACCTTGGGATCCAGGGCTCTTGTTCATGGCTCTGGAGCCACAAAGTGCAAGGTCTCTTTATACTCAGTGCTGAAAGGAGGAGTATTATCAATATATGAGCCTCTCTTTTTTGTTTTCTGTGTTTTTCTACCATCTGCAGGAATGGGAGGTTTTCATACTGTGTTTTTTAAACAAGGAAAAAATGAACACAAGTAACTGCAGAAGTGTTAATAACATTTAGAATAAGTTTTCACATATTGGAATAGCTTTTTTTCCTCCGTCCTGGGCACTCTGTCCCACTCAGGCTGTGGAAAGCAGTCAGAAGAACTGAGCTGCAGATGTCTAGTTGGCATCAGAGAGATGGACTGGCTCCACAATCCCTCTCTGCCTCTCACACGTCACCATGGGGAGGTTTTGGAAGCGTAGGCAGGAGAGAAGTGGCTGCTCCAATGTGGTATTTCCAGTAAGTGGCACAAGCTGGAAGAATTCTTCAGATTCGTCTTGAAACAGATGCGAACCGACCAAGAGCAGCTTTACTTAAATAACTGGTTTCTTCATGAGCCAATTCTTCACTGAAAGGATTTTGGCATAGAAGTGCATAATAGCTGTAATTTTTCTACTGGTATAACATTGTTCCTTTCATGTTCCAATAAAAATTACCCTTGCCTAGTACATATGTACAATGTAAATTCTTTAGAGCAAAACCCAATCTTAATCATCATCGTGTTTAGAGCTCAGAAGTGAGATCGTAAAAACCCTGCACATTGAGCAGCAGCAAATGATCATGTCCAGATGTGGATGTGAACAAGCTTCTTAGGAGGTACCTACATATTAAAAACCAGCTCAGCAGAAGCACGTTATTTGTTGCAAACATTTAGGGTAATCCCAGGCCTCAGTATGGTTTTGTAATAAGAGGTTGCTGCATGTCATAGCTGATTTACTTTACTCTTTCCAAGTTAACTTGAGGGAAGGTGCAGTTCTGGTGGAAAAGCTGTCCACTGGGTCATTCATAGCAAAGAGAAAAATATGTTGCTACTGCATTTTGTGAAGCCATCTAAGTTCAAAGGTACTCATTCTGACAGAAAAGGTAAAATATATAATATAAGGTAAAAAATATAAATAAATACCATAATTTACTGATAAAGCAAAATGCCCTCTGTTAAGCAGAATTCCAAGAAAACCTTTAGACCACCTAATGAAAAATCATGTTATTTTAACTTTTCTTTTTGCTTCTCCTTTTAAAATTAAGGCTTTTTAAACATTAGTTGGTAAATATATTTTCTCCAAAGATATTTTTCTCTTCTTCAGAGAATTTGGTGGCTCAACCAGTTTCCAACTTTTGTTATAGTACCTGCAATTTTTTTTTTTAAATTAAATAATATTTCTACTATGGAGTTAAAACTCATAGTAAATGCGACACACCTGGGAGAAAATATTTTCAACATAAAGCTGCCTAATTTTCCAGTTCATACTATACTAATTGCTTTTACAAAAACTATTATTTTTTTTCTTGAGACAGCAAATCGTAGTAATGGAATCTTAACTATGAGAATTTCAGGTGAAAAAAAGATTTATAAAGCTGGTTTCAAAAGAGAGTGTTTATATTTTACACTCAATATTTTTCCCTAAAACTCTGTGGATTTTTTTCCCTTGAATCAGCAGCAATGGGACAACCAAGAAAGGGTGTGAATCAGAGCTACTTCGGTAAGTAAATCAAACTCCTGCAAATCACACAAGCAGAGGATCCAGCCCAGAGTCCTCAGCTGCTCTAGCAGCTTTCCCAAGGGTACAGACGTTGGGATTATCTGCTGCTGTTTGTAGGATGGCTGTTTGCTGGGGTGCTGCTGGCTCACTCCTGTCAGTGCCTGCAGCTCCAAGAGGAGTCAGTGCTGTTCACGTGGGGACTTTGTGCCAGAATAAAACTGACCATGCCATGATACTCCTCATTCCCTCGGTGGGAAGAGGACTAGTCCATCTGGGAAGGACCATTCTTAACTTTTAAAATACCTCACTGATTTACAATGCTTAACAGTGACCCTGCAGAGAGTGACAGGATTAGTTAAAACTTGTATGTGGAAATTACACCTGGAAAGTGCTCTCATGCACATACATTTACATTCTCTTTTGTAGAAAACAGATTTTCAAGGGATTTGCCTCCAAATATTGCAGAAAGATACTGAAATGAGGTAAAATTCCAGCAGATATTGTTTAATATGGAGTTTAAACCTGCTGCCTGTGAGCTTTGCTGATGGTCTGCTGTGGGTAGAACAGGAAACTGCTGGTTCCCATATGTTTTTGTATAACACAAATAATGTTATAGACCACCATCAGAACTCCTCTTAAACATCTCTGTTTCAGGCTGTAGACCACAGGCTATTTATTCATGCTTAATGTGGAAATTGCCCTGTGTTTACGCTACTCTTGCTCTTTTAATGAAAATTTTCCAATTCTGCTATAAAGTTCTGCAAAGAGGGGCCACAATTGCCTGAATTATTCAAAATACTGGCATTCTCTGACTATGTACAATGACAGAATTATGTTCTCTATTTTTTTTTCTTCCTCTGTTCTTTTTCTAAAAATAGATATTGTTTGCCTTATTGATTGACTCTTAGTAGAACTAAAAGGAATGGATGTGCTTACTCTAAGGCACAGCAAGAGTAAGCCTAATTGATGTCTAATTTCTCCAACATCTTTGGAGAAATCTTTTCTTGACTTCACAGATGAATAATGGTTTTTTGTTCTCTTATCAAAGACATATTTGAGTAGAGGTAACTTATTGCGTTTACTTTGGAATAGGGAGACTTTTAGGGAGCATTTCAGGAGGTGCTCTTGAGTTTAAACATGAGCACTAATTGAAAATGTTATTTTTTTCTGGAGACTGCTGGTAATTTCTTTTTCCTGCTTTTAGTGATGGCAGATGAAGCATCAGAAATGCTGCTGCATTAGGTACTAGATTTCCTGCATTCTGTTCCTCCTGGCAGCACCAATCAAAGAGCTAGCATATCTCTTTTTGGCATTTTGCAAAGCAAAATTTTGCTAAGCAAAGTGCCATAGGAGTTCTCAGCCCCAGTCCTCTCACCTGTGAGCACTGCAAGGCTTTTCTCCTCTGTACTCTTGAGATAATTGGTTTCGTGTCATCCCTGCTCCAAGTGGAGTCTGGAACATAAGGACTACATCCACCACTGCTCTATTGATGCACATAGAAGTGTGGGCAGTTTTAGAAAACAGCTGGCAGGAGATGCTTGGCTGGTGTGAGAATCATCTTCATTTATCCTGCACCAGTTGGATCATTGATGCTCTGCACCAGCTGAGGATCTGCTTCTGGATGTGCAGCTGGGACTGAAACTGCACTGAAAGCAGTTGAATTTCCCCCACTGAACAGAAGAGGGGATCTTGATCCTTTCAGAGCTTGTGTTCTTCAGGCCTTGTAATGACAAGTGCTGATTGTTTCGTTCATTAATTGAAACTAATCATCAGATGGAGAACATTGCAACTGACACAAACAAGGAGTTGCTCCATGGCTCATATCTCAAGAAATTTGAACCTACAAAATTAGCCATGCCAAAGGACCTTAGAAGTATATCAGCTTTCTCCATTAGCAGTATATCCTTCAAACCAGTGCATTAATGTGGATTCTATGAGGAAAAATCTGTCTGTTTTTCCAAGTGACTCAAGCATCTTGCTGCTGTTTTGTATGTAAGACAGGAAGGGGCACAGCAGTTTCTACATAGTCTGTTGTAAGAACATCTTATGAAATGTCTGTGCCTCTAGTTTTGTCAGATCACATTAATTAGCAGTGAAATCACCTTCAAAAAGATCTGTGAAAATGCTTTGTTCTGACTGCTTGTACTTGAGGTATTTGTGGGATTCCTCACTTTAATCTTGGGGTTTATAGCCCGTCATGTTTAGGTATTTTTTGCTGACATTTTCAATGGATGCTTTCCCTAAGAGGAAGTGTCAGAAACCATGAATGAATCTTTAGGTGGTTACATTATTTTACAATAGCAGTAGGAAGAGTGATACCATTAATTCTAAGCTGAAAATAAAAACCCAGCTACATGGCACTTTCCACCTTTTCATGGTTACCTTTTGCCACATGGTTGTCACACATATATGTGACAAATTACTGGGTTCTGAAGGTTTTCACTAAATAATATTTTTTAAAAAATTTATTTCAAAATTTCACTATTTTATATGCATGTGTTTCTGAATGACTCATTCAGGAAAGAAATAACACCACTCAGCTTCACAGAGTACTTAGTGATTATGCACTCTGAATTTACAGTTCATAGCAAATAGATGATCTACTTACAGGAGAAACATTCTCAAGAGTCCTGTAAGTAACAAAGCGGAGGAATCGTGTGTGCTCATAAATAGAAAAATAGGTAAAATCTACTGAACAGAAATCATTAACATTTCTGTTCACAAAGATAAACTAGAAGGAAAATCAATAGATAGGATAGTTCTAGTAAAATATTGTTCTAAACTATCTTTCAGGTAATAGTTTCCATGGCAGTTTTACGAGCCTCTTCTGAGGAGCTTGAAGCTTGGGTGTGTTTTATTTTGTTTTTAAAAAAGCATAAAATCGCATCAAAAAGAAAGGGACAAGACATCATGGGGATGTTTTAGTACCCATCAGAACCACTAGAAAATGAGTCATTTTCATTCAAGGGGTGTGAAGCATCTGTGTTTTATGGCTCAGAAAGAGCTGGAGGATCATGGGCTGGCAGGGGCACACAGGCTGAAGGTGAGAGACTCTTAAACAATGCTGACACTGAAGACATCAGACTGGGAAGTAGAAGGACATGTAATGCACTCTCTTCTAACAATACTTAGGGAATGCAGGACGTATTCCTTTCCCAGATACAAATTTTGAATATTAAGGTTCAAAGTGTCTTGATGTTAAAGTGTAATTCTCTCACAGAGTTACATGTGGTTTAATAGGAACTGATAAATTGTAAGACCGAAGAATTGCAGGTGTCTTGTCAGAAACTTTGTAACTGCGAGTTATGGCTGATTTTAAACTGTTGTACAACTTCTAATTCAAGCTCCAGAATCCCACCTATAATGTCATAATTACTGCTGGTCTTGAAGCCTGCAGCTCTTTGATTCCAAATACCCCAAATATCCCTCAACATGCCTCTGCTGTAGGACTTTCTCTTCTACTGAAGCTCTGAAGAACTGAAAATCTCAAGGCAATAAAAACATAAATGAACACTCTGAGAAAAGGCTTGCAACTCAATATAAATACTAATACATCCCTTCTCCCCCCCACGCTGTCTGTGCTTTGTCAAAGGAGGTTGAATAAAATCTCTAATTTGGCTTTATTTGGTAACTTGAAGTTCCATCTCCAAGGGACTTCTTCAAACTAGCAGGAGGACTAACCTGGCTTCTGGAATTGCCCAATGTAGCTTTCACTGCAGGTTGTCCAAAGGGTTTGTCAGCATCCATCCGTTTATTAGGATTTTATCTTTTTCATAAAAGCCTTTTGTCTTGAGACTGTCAGACTGACATCAGTCTACTGGAAAAAAACAGGTAAAATTAAAAAAAGAGATAAGCTCCTGGCTACAAAGCTGAAAAGACTGTTGCAAAACAAAGGCATAAAGTAGGGAAATAAAAAGTGTAAAATGCACCTGAAAGCAATCTTTTATCCAACCACCACAGAAGATTATGACTGATCTTAGATTCTATGGCTGAGGGCTGATGTACAAAGCTGGTCAGAGAACTGGCTTTGAGAGCGCATGTGTGAAATGGCTTCAGGAAGGGAACAGCTCAGTCCTGCTCCCCCTGGGCACTCTCTGACTCAACCTGTCCTGTTTTTCCTTGGTCTCACACAGGTCTCTAGAAGCCTCTTCCTGCCCAAAAAAAGAAAATGACTTTGTTAATAAACATTTCTACTTGTATTTACCCTATTTGTTTTCTCTAAAATTCTGATCTATTAATTTCCCCTGTATTAGAGAGCCTTATCCAAATGTGCCTTGCCATTTTAGTCCTCACTTAGTGTGTTTCTTTGGGCCCAAAGGCATTTGTACTCCACACATTTTTGTTGTTTGAACAACCTTATTTTAAATTTATTAGGCTTTCTGTTTCTTTCTTAGCTGACAAGATATTGTGACCCACCCCTGAAGGCGAAGGTAGCTGAGAACCACAGAGATGAATGATTGGAGTTGCCACAAGGCTGTAAATCTCTTGGCACAACTGGTCTGGGACATGCAGAGGCTGTGTGAGGTGCTCTCAAAACCAAAACAGCAAGAGAAAAATCAGGAGAAGACACCATGAAGCAGCAAACCAGAGGGTCTTGTTTAAAGCAGGTAAGGAAAAATAATTCTAAACTTTCAGAAGAATCAATGGGTGCACCAAGAGAAAGCAAGGACAAGTCTTTTCCTTGCCAGCTTTCTGTTTTAAAGGATTGAGGGAAGGTTGACTATAAGTTCCAGGCTCTACTGATTTTTTTTTCTTCTCTCTTTACTGTGAAATTATGCTAAAGCTAATTGCCTCTCTGAGGCTAATTGCCTGTGGTTAGAAAAGATTCATCTTGGGTTTAGCTCATACTTTCTATAATTCCTTTAACACAGACTTGTCATTCAATTCTTCTGTTCTCCTTCTCTAGGGAAATAGACAAAACCCCAAAATATTTCGTCTACAGCCTTTTTGAGTTTCTTATGGCATCAACCAGTCTTTGGAGCTGCTTCTTTGTTGATTTGGAGAGGTTAAGAGCAGTGCGTCTATGGTATATTGTGCTGTGATCTGTTTCACGTGCCTCAGAAGTTACAGGTGGAAAGCAGACATCTCAGAAAACTTATCTGTGAGGTAAAGATTCAGCCTTTCGTGGTGAAACTCCAGCACTTCAATAGATGAAACATAGTGTCATATAAATTTTAGATGGTTTGTTGCTATATTTTGGACCTATTTTTCCATGACCAGTTATGTTGAAATTCAATTACGATTAGTCACACAACCTCTCCCAGTAGATAAATAGTGCTACTGAAACCTTTTAGCAACACTCTTCCAGTTCACATGAGCTACCTGACTGCAGAACTGTGACCTAAGTTTCTGTGAGCTATACATTTCTGTTTTGGTTTAGTTAGGCTTTAATTTTTTTTTTGCAAGCAGATGTTTGAGAGACATCCATGTGACAGCTTCCAAGTAAAAATCTTTTGGTTTTCCCCTGATCCCTTATAAATGCCCTGATCTCCCTGTTTATTTGAAGGCATGAGGCAAATTTCAAAGGAACAGCCAGCAGGGAAATGCTGCATTTTTCATCTGGGTGATACATATAGAAAGTGAGAGACTGCTGAGTCAGGCACAGTTGGCTGTTTGTTGCTGCCTAAAACAATTAGCAATATGAGATTATACAAAGCACCTGCTGAAAATTCAAAAGATCTTGCGTGCAACCTTGGAGAATGTTATTAAAGTCATATTTGTAGTCTGTATCCTGCACAAAAATATAAATAATTTCTTTTTTTGAGTGCTTTCACGGCTCGACTAACAAAGGCAGGAAGGCAGCGTGATATTCCTGATATTCCATGGCTTGCCACAAGCCTTTCAGATTGCCCAACGTGATCTTTGAAACACATGGTGAAAAGGAGGAGGGGGATCATTACTGTTGTTATTACATAGAGAGGCAGAGAGCAGTCACATCCTTTATTGCTTTTATATCCATTTTCTTCTTCTTGGTGGGTGTGGGTGGCAGTGCTCAACCAACACTATAGCTTTGAAGTGCTTTGTTGCCTGGTGTACTCAGATGTGCTCTCCTGAGCATCAAGGTCCTTTGTGTAATGCAGGAGGGGAGTTGGGTGCATAAAGGGTCAATGCTTTAAAAGCTTGAGTTCACCAGGAAGAAGTGCTGGGCTGCAGGACATGGCTGAAGCCCTGCTCCTTTCAGAAGCAAAGTTACCGAATTTTACTGCAGGACAGCATCTATCTCCAGGCTGACTTTCAATGAAACACTGGTGCAAAAGAAAGAAATTATCATGAAACCTTCTATTAATTTTCCCCAAAGTTAGAGCATTTCCTTCAATTTTGCTGTAGCTGTAGCAAGCAGTGCCAGATTCATGAGTCACACCAGCTTGAGGGTTTTTCGCTCTGCTTTAACTTTAATTAGTTAATAATTCATTGGGCTGAAGTGGAAAAGATACAACTGCAGCCTAATGACTTGGGGGTCTCTCTGGGAGAAGAATGAAGTGGGTTTCTGCCTGCACTCCACTATGTACTTAGCATTATGCATTCATTGAAACAAGTTCTTGCTGGGTCAGCTCCTCCCAAGGTGACTGCTGAGATCACCGGGAAGCTGTTGTTCCTGTTTGGGTTTATCCGCTCTTTCTCTCCAAACTACATTCCTCATGGAAAGTGGAACAGTTGAGAGTATAACGTTTATCCAACTGCCACATTTGAATTTTACATGGCCTGGTTGTCTGAGTCTTTCCTTTGGTGGTAGGAGGTACAGGTTCCAAGCAAGAGGAAAGATGGAGATTTGCTGATTGTATCTTGTGAATGAAGGGGGGAGACACTTGTTCCTCAGTTACAGTTTACTTTGCAACCCAGGTGAATGGTTGTGTTCTGAAAACCTGCATTCTCATAGAAGAAAGGAAAACTGCACCAATTAGTCATAAGTGGTTCATTTGGAAACAGCCCATCTTAAAGCCTAGCCTTAATTTCTGAAGTGCTAATTGGTCTCTCAAATAGTCTAACTAACTTCACCACTGTGTGGATAGCCAAAAGTAAGTGGTGGTGCTTATGATACCTTTGAAATCATCACTTAGTTAATGATAAAAAATAAATTTCTCCCTATTTTCAAATCCAACTCTTTCAAAAGAAATTCAAAACTTTTGTGCAGTGAGACTGTAAAACTTTTCAACCATTATGTCCAAAATAAAGTAGGAAATAAATATTTAAAATTACTTTCTTGTGTACTTTAGAAGTGTTGCTTTAAGTCTTACTTTTCTGTGAAATGGCAGCCCCGAGCAGAAGGCTGTGAATTCTCTTGCTGTTGGCATGTTTTACCCATGTCCTTCCATCTCCTGCAGTTGCCAAAAACAATCAAAATGCCATGGATGCAGTCCCAGGAGGGTTCTTCAGAGGAAAAGGACTTCCTGTGGCAAAGAATCAAGGTTTTCATCCTGCTGTCTGTTCTGGCTATGGGAGGTGTTTGGAGAAGAAAAGGTCTGCAGCCAAAGCGTGTCTGAGCCCTGCCAGTCCCTGCTGCTGGAACAGGCTGGCAGAGTGGTGTGTGCTCAGGTGTGAGTTGGAGCAAATTTTTAGTGCCTCCTGCTTTGTGCCAGGGCTTGGGACAGTTCCCAGCAACCCCCAGAAGGCAAACAGGCTGAATTCCCCTGAGTTTGGCATAGGATCATGATGGCTACGTTTGAGAGCACTTTTAGTACTCAATAGCGATTTTCCAGTGCTGTGAATCTGACACTGTCTTACCTTGCAAATTCCATTGTCCTGGCTCCAACTGAAGTGTCGTGCCATTTCTGGAAGAGACTGTGCATGCATTTAAAATAGCAGAGTGTGTCAAACACTTCAGAAGGACTTTCAGTCTTTATGTATTTCAGTCTGAATCAGATTTTGGATGGTCAGGAGTCTGAATGTGGGCAAGTATTTGTGGCTAGGAACAATGGAAGTGTTAAACAGAAAAAATGAGAAAAAAATGACCGTGCCAAGAAAAATAAGGTAAGAGTATCGTGAAACAATCCTGGAAGAGAAAACAGCAAAGGATAAGCCCAAAGAAGACCCAAAACAAAACAACACCACCACCAAGAAAACAAACAAGCAAAAAATAAACCCTGATAATTCAAAGTCTAGGAGAAAAGGAATACATGGTAAGGTAAAGTGATTTTCTTTGGTGGGTTTTTTGTTTTTTTTTTTTTTTTTTTTTTTTTTTTTTTTTTTTTTTTTTTTTTGTTTTTTTTTCTTTGTACCTAAAGAGTGCTTTTTCAATGCTCACTAAAGAGGTAGGTACAGGCTAGCTGTGCAGCCTTTCTGCTCCTTCTGGAACACAGGGCTTTAGTTCAAGTCAGTCACTCGTGTCAAATATACCACTTTAGTTTGGAAGTTAGCAAATTACTGCTAAAATCAGGGAATATGTTTTAAAGAGGTTTTTGGCCTATTTAGAGATTAGAAAGCTCCTCCTAAGTGTTTTCTTTTGTATAGACACATATGAATCTTCTGGGTTTTTGTTTTAGCACATTATTTAACCAATAGATTCTTGTCTGTGGGATTGTACAATTGAGAAGATATTCCAGGAACTGGCACAGTATATCTGATAGAAATAGCTGTATTTCAATTCCCTGACTTTGTATCTGAGAGAATTTACTTTCTTCTGCCTCTCCTGTAGTTAAAAGTCATCCTTTTCTTTCTTGATCCAATGAGGAAATGTCTGACAAAAATCTGATAATCCCCTTTCCAAACATTGCATCATCTCACATTCTTTGTATAAGGTATTCTCTTAAAACTCTGAAGTATCCAAGAGCTATTCCTTTCTCATTTTACACATGGGCAATTGAAGCAGAAGTACAAACTAGGAGCTAGTGTCTACAGAGCCAGATTCCCAGCTTGGAAGCCACCCAGTCAATCCTCCTTTTTTTTCAAGAAATGGAGAAGAGACATGCTTCAAATTACCTTAGCTTGTTGACATGACCTTGCCAGTAAAAGCTTTTTTTCCTAGGAGATAATTTTAGAGATAAAAAGTACAAAAATCAGAGGCAGGGGGAGGCATAGACTAGCCAAAATTCCTTTAAACATAATAGAATTCTAGCTGGACTGGTCTTAAATTTATTGTTCACTGAAAATAAATGTGCTTATCAGTGCTTATTAGATTGTTAAGTCAGGTTTTTTTGGCCATTCTCATTTATATGGAATTATCCAGGGTACAGACAAATAGATATAAATGGGCTATGAGGGTCATTGTTATTCAGTTCTGAATGCCAAGTTGTGCTAGATCCTTTTCATTCCTCCTGCACTTGTACAGCTGTGAGTTACCTAGATTTCTATTATCCACTATCTTTTCCCAGGTGATCCTTTTTAACATACTGTTGTTTGTTTCCTTTCAAGTACAGAATAAATGTCAATTAGTCTCTTGTCTGTTTTGTGACCAAGCTTTTTATCTCAAGGTTGTACTCACCTGAAAATGGAAATTCTGCCTTATAATATTTAGCTGCTTTACACTGGCCAACTTTGCATCTAATGAAAGGGCCTGCATGTGAACAGAGCCCAGTGAGTACAGCAGAACAGGGGGGTTTAAGCACATTTGTCACCATTAGCTTTGTATTGTCTCTTCCAGTAAACAGAGGATTCCTTTCAGTCATGTTCCTGCTGGTTTCCCGGTGTCCACTTTCATTCTGAGATGAAAAGAATCCAATTTGATTTTCTCTCTCAGATCTAGATACTGTTACTGCTCTGCCCTTATTGTACTTTTTACCAGCTCATTCTTGCTAATATGCTCGTACAAAATTTCTCATAAATGTTTAATTCCTAACAATAGAGTACCGGAATAATTTCCATGGTACAGAAGTGTTCTGCTGACCAACTTACCGGAGTAAAAATGCTAATATGACCCTTGGGTCAGTCACACAGCCGTCTTTAATGTAAATTTAATGCCATGATTCCTCGGGAGATAGAAGATGGCAGGCTTAGCAGTGCTGCACTGAATCAAAGTATCAGTATTTAGCAGCCCTGGGTTACCAGGCTATTGCTCACTTCTAAACTAGGGAAGATCATCACAGAAATGCATTTTAAAACTACCCATCAAATATACAACTGGCTGTGTTGTATGAAGGAAGCTTTTTGCAGATTTGATGAAAGGTTTAAAAATAATAAAAGACAGAGTAGGAGGAGGCAGGAGGAAAGACAGAAGATACCGGGTTCCAGTGTCCCACTCTCTTCTCCAATTGTTTATGTGTAGAAAAACCACAAAACCCCCAATCCACACGCTTGATATCAAATAAAACATCATATTTTTCATAAGCTGAATAAATGCCTTGGAAAGCAGCCAAAGAGGGAATTTTCCACTTGTGCTGCCTTTGCAGCCTCTTTCAAACCTACTGTTAAGCAGCAGGGGCATATACGCACTTCACTCTCTTTTCTATTATGCAGCTATGACACATTAAGCTCCTTGGAATGGTATTCATATTTTATCAGCTCTCCTAACGTCAGTTCTTTATTTATAACTTGCTCTTTTTTCTTTTTATTTTTTTCCTTTCCAGCCTGTATATCTAGACTTAGTAAAGAAAGAGACCAAAGCAGTTGAAGAAAAAAACCCCACCCCAAACCTCTCTGTGAATTTAATCATACCTTTCAGGTGGAATGTGTGATTTCACTCAGTATTTAAGAATTTAGCTGATCATTATTTTCTCTTTTCACACACAGCTTGCCATGGCACCCTCTACAGGTCATATCTGATTTGTTTACATTTAATATAGCACCTTTACTCTGAAGAATATCTGATTTCATTCCCTAAAGCATCATATTGAATCTGTGCCTATGATCTGCCAAATTCCTGAGCTTTCTGCACAGGAAAGAACTGAGGGTTTGGGCAGACTTGTGTTGATTTGTAAATGCAATGACAGGCTTGACAAAGACTTTAGCAAACAATGCTTATATATTGGTAGTCTTATTTTTTTGAGCTTACGTTTTGTGCTATTGAGAAAAACACTGATTAATTTATATGTAGACTGCTATCTCATACTGTTGAAAGTAATTCCAACAGGAGCTGAATTTGCTGCCATGACTCCAGTAACCTGACCAACTAGTCAAATTTAAAGACCCTGCAAGAACACTTTGTGTAGGTGGAGGAACTGGTAACACTTCTGGTACCATTTCAGCATGTTTGTGTTTTAAATAAGCCCCATTTTTTTCAGAATACAACAGAAACAGCCATCAGACATTTTTCCTAATCTGAAATCCCAGGTTTGCTACTCCAGGAAGATCTGTCCTCAGGAAGCCTTTGTCTTTCTCTCTCTCTTTTTCTCTGTCTCTTTTACTCTTGCCTCCTACTTCCATCATATATTTAGTAATTTCTTAGTCTGTGTTTCTGCAAACAGGAAAACATTTCTCCCTGGCCCACCACAGGCCAGCCCTGCCTTGACCTGAGCCATGGCTAGTGAGTCCCATCCAGAGATGTGGTCTTTAGATGCTGAGCAAGGGTAAATATCTCCCAGCACAACTGCCTTGTATGTGAACATAGTCAAAGCCTTAACAGCAAGGAGCAGATGAAATGATGTGTTCACACACCCATGGATACCAGTAGAGGATTGGGACTTCATTGGCTGTTTGGCAAGGCTGTGTCATGGGAAAGGCAGGCAGCAGGGGGAATTGAAAATTCTTTCTTTGCTTTGTGAACAGGATTTTGATGTTGGCATTCTTTGGAAATCTTGAATGTCAAGAGAAAAGCCAGCATCTCGAAGCTGGGCAACGACATGGAACAGAAAAAGGGATGCTAAAATCTCAGTCCTTCCCATTTGGAGGACACTGCTAAAGGAAAAGTTGTGGAATGTTGATTACCTCTAAGTGGATGAAGAATGAGTTGTGTTACATTTGGCAGAGTAATATCAATGTACAGGGGCCAGACAGCACACTATCTTCCCACCCCTCTCGGTGGGGCAGAGCTGCTATTCTTGGGGAAGAAAATTGGAGTGAACTGTGATGGCAACACAGCAGGTCACTTCTTATGTATTCTCTCAATTTAAGCACAAACATAAACCTAAGGGCTGTGACTCACTGTCTGATGCTTTCTTGAAAAAAGAGGAAAAAAAAAGATAAAATGAACAATATGAAAAATCCTTTGCCCACTGCAAAGATAATCTAAATAAAAATAGTCTTTTAGTAGGACTTTTGTTTCACTTTTCTTCTTTGATACAATGTCATCCATCAAAGATTCCAAGAACTTTCGAATAGAAAAAAAAAGAAACATGTTTTAATCTGGTGACTCTGCCATTGGCTGTAGAATAGCATTGCAGCATGCAAGAGGAGTGCAAATACTTTAATGCCATGGTCAATGAAATTATGCTCTTCCAGAATAGTCTATCAAAAATATTTCCTTGAGATCTCTGCTCTCAATGTGATCCGTTGATGCTGGATATTTCTCAAAGCCTTTTGCACTTGCAAAATGTACTGCTAAGATTTTATCACAAAAGTGTTGGTACAAGATGATAGAGAATTAAGGCTTCAAGCTTAGAGAAATTGAAGGAAACCTGGCTTCACTTCAAGGCAGATTTTTGATCTCGGGCATGTATCATTAGATCTCTTGGTTTAGTTAAAACTTACTTGTATATTTCTCAACTTTCAATTCAGTATTCTTGAACTCTGAGTTTTAGGAAATAGTTTTGAGAAGGGAATTTGAAGGATATTAACTCATTTAGGTTCATAAGGTGAATGATTACTGTAAGAGGTTATGAACCTTAGGTAAAGGTTCATAACCTCTTACATAATCCTTTCTTTTTATCATTGCCAGACAGTTTCAGCTGTACACAGCAAGCAAAATGGAATTTGACTTTGAAGTGTTTGAGGAGGACACCACATTCTTGGTGATAATTCTAAGGTGCAGCTGTGCCTGTGTTGTTTTGTTTTTTAGGGTTTTTTTACTATTGAATTTTTACAGATGAACTACTTCTATTTTTTTTTATTATTAACAAGGTAAAAGACAAAAAATAAAAATCTAACCTTGCGTACAGTGTGAACACATCAGAACAGACAAAACCAAAGGGATAAGCACTGTAGATAAAACAAGAAGCCATGACTGCTGTGTCAGAATTCATCACAACAGAATAACCTGAGATTCTCTTTACCCTCTCAAAGTGAGGAGTCTGGTGAACACTACAATGTTTGCATACGTGTGAGAGTAATTTCAGAGAGGAGCTGAGCACTCAGGTGGTTGTACACCAATTTTTCACCATCTTATGTCCTGTGGATTACTAGAATCCACTGGGAATAAACATTGTAGCAAAATGTCAAAGGAAGAACTCCATAGGCAATGTAAATCCATGGATATTCTTGTGAAATTAGTTGAATTTCTCCCATTTTTCACCAGTATAGCTGGTGAAAGTAGAACTTGGCAGTTTTGTGGTTTTGCTAGGAAATATAAAATGTCAAGTAGTGATGCAAAAATGTCTAAATCTGTAGGAAATTTTATTTTTTGCCAGCAACATTTTTTCTTTTCAGTGAATTTTGGTTTTAGCCAGAGTTGTTAAAGTAGTTTGCAGAAATAGAGAAGGAAATACAGATCTAAGCTACTGGCTTCTTTAGTATGGGATCAAGCTTCTTGAAAGTCACTCTTATTTGGATGTTGAGATCACAACAGTTATTTGAAGATAATGAGTGTTGTAAATTTGGTTAAAATACTTTAACTTGAAGATATCTTTTTGTAAGATAAAATGATCTCTCAGACATAAGCATCTTGGTCAACCATTTTGCCTCTGCATTTTAAGCATAGAATGAGCCATAAAGAGCTTTTATATTGGGGGCAGGTAAAGCAATCATTGTGTGCAGTTGCTCCTGTTTTACATGTGCATTCTGATGAACATATCTGAAATATCTGAGCTGAAGTGACCTGGTGTGAGCCTAGTTGTGAGTTCAAGAAAGTGATGGATAAAATTGCATGATAAACAAAAGTTAATTCTTGAATGCAAATACTTGACTTTTAAAACTATTTTGATGTGTAAGAAATACAGCTTAAACACTTTTAGCTTGAAGTATTCTCTGACAAGTGGAAGCAGAATCCATGAAGTATTTCTGTAAGTTTAAAATGAGATTTAAATAATTTTAAAAGGTTTACAGATTTGAAAGCTTTGTTATATAGGGCAATTATAGAGCTCATTAATACAGATGGAATTGGTCTCAAGATGCGAGACTGAGGCCTGAGGCTTTGTTTCAAAGAACCTTAAATGTGGGTTTAATCTGACAGCAAAACATGTGCCTAACTTTCTTTGGCAAGGAGGGAGGAAGCAGTCGTGTTGCAGAAAGCAACTCTGCATAAAACATAGCAGGAATTATGTTTTGGTGCCTGAATTATGCTACACCAAACTAAATGCTTCCCCCCGTAATACAAACAAGTGCCTTGTACAAGAATACAATTTCCCACAGGTAACAATTATAATTGAGAGAAAAATAAGTTGATAGAAAAAAACCAAACCAGCAATATCTTTATGATTTATATACTGTTTATTTTCTTTTGCTCCTCCTCTTAACCACCTGGTTTGTAGACAGCTTGTAGAAGAGAGCCCTGACAGTTCACAAAAAAACTAAATAAGAGGATTGGTGGTGTCAGCTGGTTTGTGCCTTAAGAAGACATTTTTAAAAATCAGAATTCCAGTGTATGGCAAATACGTAAACAAGAAGTGGGGAGAAGAGGAAGAAAATAGCCTAAATGGAACTCTGTGCTGTTATGGCAAGACTGGGTTATGAGAATTATCCTGTTTAAATCAGGATTGGCAATGTCTGTGCTGCACTGCAGAATTAATCGTACTGGGAACACAAAACTGATCCCTGAAAAGAGAGACCAAGAAAGGAATCAGAGAGACAATGAGGACAGGAATTGGAAGCTTGGAAATGAAAAAAAACTTTGCAAGGTGCACTTTGAGGAGAGAGAAACCAAAAGGGTTGAAACCCAACAGAGAGTTCAAGAAAGGTGAACACAGAAGCAAGAAGCTGGGTCTATCTTCATGGAAAAAGTGAACAAATTAATTTCATTTTGAATGAACATTCACTTCAAAGAAATCTGTTGAGAAACACCAGTAATTTTTAGCAGGTTCAGTTTTGGAGATCTAGCTGAGTCATTAAAGTGTTTCAAGTGGAAATAGTGAATGACTGCAAACTCACCTCTCAAAAATAGTACATAAATCCCTCTTGGTTGCTAACTGGCGTAGCACAAAACAGATCACTAATTAAATTTTCTCTATAACATAAATGATCTGACATTGGCTTAAATGATATATGTTCAAGACCAATAAGAGCACTTGTTTTGCTACTAACTTTTGACTTAATAAAATGCCTTATTTGTGTTTACCTAACAAACTGAGCCTTTAAAACTAAATCAGCTTCTTATACAAACTTAAATCATATCTAATTACTATTTGAGGTTAATTTAGTATCACTTCAGCTTCATGCTGGGCCAAGAATGTGTCATTATGATTCAGTACAAATCCTTTTGCATTACAAGAAAGAAAAAATGTATCCTTTTTTTTTGTCTGGGAACAAAACCCCTTTTTTTTTTTTTGCCTGATGGTACCATTAGGGAATTGTTCGAGGTAATGCTGTGATGTTCTCCTGCATAATACAAAATGTTTAAAAAAAATGTACCAAAAGCCTTGTATGGTTAAGAGAAGTAGTTAAACTTCAACCAAGATATTATTTTATAAAATATGTGTGCATTTAATTTTGTTTTCAGTTTTGATCTAAAAGCAAGTTGGCTTTTCCAACTACAGACTTGCCACACTTTTGTACCTCAATTTTAAAAATGTAATGGTTAGAATAAAGTTTAGAGTTAGTTATACTGTAAATGCTGGATGTTAAGTGTATGTTATTGTTCCAGGATAATCTAAACCAGGTAACAAAATAAGGATATTTATTAGGGAGTCAATGACCATAAACCAGGAAACACATCATATGATTTGGAGAAAAACGTTTTTCTAACAGGTCAAAATATCATTGAAGATTTTTCAAATCAGATAAAATGTCACATTTTTAATTTTTTGAGTTTATGACAGTCTTTACCTTGAAACCTGTGCAGATATTCTTATTGCAGATATTATTCTCATGAGACAATGAGCAAAGCTGAATGACCTTCTCTGTAGCTTCTAGAAAATAAGATCTTTTAGGTCACTGCAGTAGTTGTCATGAGCAGTATAAAAATCACTTTTTCTGAGTGATTGAATGCCTTTTTTTTATGATACACTTCTCAAAGATATTATTATTATTTTGGATTTGGAGTACTGCTTTCTCATCTGCTGAGAACTATTGGAGATTCTGTACAAGGACTTAAGAGTTTTTTATTAGAGATTTTATTGGAGAAGGCGTGCATTCACACCTGCAGGGTGAATGGTGCACCCTCACTGTAGCCAGCTTGTAGCACCACCACATTTTCCTCTCTGTAGTTGCCACAAAATGATCTCCCAAAGTGCAGTGGTAATCCTATTTATTGTTTTATTGTGCAGAAACTGGCTGAATATCATTCATTTTCAGGTTGAATATCATTTATTCAATTTCTAGGATGGAGGGTCAAGCTCATTTTCTTTTTTTGAGGTATGCAGAATCTCTGTATTGATGGTGCTTTTCAATTATGGATCACCAGGTATTTAATTAGAATTCCCAAGGCTTTCTGTAGAACACTAGAGGAAATTTGGAATAAGATATTGGAAACTGTTTTGGGTGGAGAAATCTGAACTTTCCTTTACAGTTTCAGAGTAACATTAATCTACTTTCTACATTCCAACATCTAAGCAAGCTTCTAGGAATTCAGTCTCCAGCGCATTTTAGACTTGAAGAGACTGCTTTGGAACTTGCTCTCTAGAAATTACAGCTCTTGGTAAATATTAGCAGTACTATAATATTTAAACAATAGGTGATTCCCATTCATTGAAGAATGAGAAGAGCCTGTACAGCTTTTTGAAAGGACACCTTCTTTGTGACCATGAAGTTGTAGCCTTATGTTTGTGCAGCTCTTACTTGAGTTAATTTTAAAACAGAGAGGATTGATACATCAACCTTTCCATCTTTTATAATTTTTTTACATTATAACCTGCATTAATTTTCCAGAACATTTTGCTGTGGCCAAATCCTAATTCTTCATCTTCCAAGACCTATCATCTACTTCAGAATGCATATCAAAGTATGGAATATCTTAGATATAGAATTAAGTCATTTTGAAGACTTGCTGAGACACTCTTTCAAGTTATTTTACTCTTTCATTAAAATAAATAGAATCCTGGATTGTGTGTTTATAGAAACGCACCCTGCCCTACTTTACCCAGATATGAAGGAATGAGCTCATAGCAGTTGTGATGGATTTTAAAAGGTTCATGCTTTCAAAGAAAAATTCCTGGTGTTATAAATGGGCTTCAGCAAACTTAATCTCTTTAATCATATGGCTGTCAATAGTCCTCAGCTGCCCAGAGACTCTGAGAACTGGTCTTTACTGTTGTTGACTGTGGGTGTTCTCAGCAGAGGTATAACCACATGTGATAGAAACTGGCAACCTGAAAATAAAAGCAGGGGTGAAAGGAGGCTGCTGTTAATAACTACTATGTAAACTTAATTATGATTTTTAAAACCAGTTATTTTCTGTGTAAGTCATCTTTCCTTGAAAATTATAGTGGAACATGTCAATCTGTTTCATGATGATTCAGTAACAAAGCTCATCAAACGATGTGTGCTGGAGACAGAGGGAAATAGAAAAAAGTGTTGCTGATAATGATAAAATGACCCACAGTAAAAGAAAAGCTGGCCTGTCTGCCTTCCACTGAAGTTGAGTGATCTGAAAGAAGAAACCAAGAAAAAGAAAAAAGGGAGATTCATTAAGAGCATTAGTCCTAGCTGTGGTATGGTACACAGAAATGCAATCACAGGAAAAGATCTATGGGAACAACACAAGACCTTTGGAGAAGACACTGAGAAGGAATAAATATAAAGATTTCTTGTGATTAATGAAAGAGAGGAGCTGAAATTTGCCAAGGAAAAAGCAGTGAGAAACAAGATCCCAAATGTTACTTTTACAGGGTGGTTTTTATGGCGAACCTCTGTGTCATCCAGTGGAGGGGTGATATAAATTCTGGCACAGTGGAAGAGTTTGCACTCAAAAGACCGCTTCTTCTAGTACTGATGTATTAGAAGCATTTCCCACATTAAAGGAAGAGTGGAGGAAATAAAACATAAGGAGTTTACTATTTTTGTATCTGCTTATCTATATTTATTTCATTCATATATATGCATGAAAGCGTAGTGCAAAGATGTAATGTGTGATTATTCCAGATGAAGCATAAAATAAATATAGACTTTCCAAGATCTATGATAATCTGCATTTTGAAAGTGCATGGAAACATTCCAGGCGAGATTGATCTATTTCTCCTGTCACTGTATTTGACTGAAATATAATTGGAATATAGTGTTCTAAGAAAAGTAATGAGCATGGACAAGGGAGATGCTGCAATAGATAAAAGTGTAGCAGAAAATCAGCATCTGAATCTGTGCAGAATGGTAGGGTTGGTACAAATGGCTAAAGAAATAATCAAAGGAATCCTGTCCCACTAGGAAAATAAAGGAAGATTTATAAAGGGATGTTTATTTAGGTATTACCAGCCCTTAAGAAGGACTATGAGACAGGTTTTGCAGCAGTTTTCTTGGGTTAAGGGGCAGGAGAATTGAGAAATCACTGGGAGCCGTGCACACATCCAAAAAAAAAAAAAAAAAAAAGAGTCCATTTTCTACCAAACTTTAAGGAATGGTTAGAAGCAATTTTGACTTCAGAAAAAATGTCATCAGTCATGCTGGGCAGCACTTTTAAAAGGCAATTTCTGCTAGAAGCGCTTATAGCCACTGGTTTTGTGTATGCAAAAAATTTGAATCATCTGATCCCAATATTCTTGGAGGTTTTTTTGTGGAGGTGGTGTGGTTTGTCTTTTTATCTAAGAAATAGTCAATGAATCCTGGTTTAATTTTCTTTCTCTGCTGTCAAAATAACAAATCTTTTGCTTTTGTACCTGTGTATTGTGCTTGAGATTAGTGAGGTTGTCTCCAGAGAATCACAGGATCCCAGTAGAGGTGATGTGTCCTTGGCCTGCATATTTAAGAGACATTTCTGCTGAAATAAAGAATGTCAGAATTTCTGATATTTTGGTGGCCTCAGAGTCAACTGTGTGTATTTCTCACACCTGAGCAGAAATCCCCTAGATAGCAAAGTATTCTGCAGGGTAAGCAGAAGCCTCAGCAGCTGCACAAACAGTCTGAAACCCGTGTTCTTATGGGCCAGTGTAAAACAATATTCAGCCAGTAGCAGTATTCTGATTTAATTGCTCTTATTTACAGATCAGAGAGTACCACAGCATGCAAATTAGGGCACTTTTGGCTCCCTGCTGGCGACTGTGCTCATTTCTTTCAAATGCTTTCTAGAGCACACACTCTTCATTTCTACATTTTAGCTCACCCTTTTCCTGGTGGTTACTTAGTGATGCCAATGCTCTTTTTTACAGTACTCGGGGATGGTTCTAGAGCTGTGTGAATTTTAGAAGTAGGGGTGGTGCTTTATCTAGCAGGAGTTGTATGCATTTTTATGTGAAAGAGTACTTGGCTTTACTGAATTCCACGGTATAAAATAAAATAACAAACAAACAAATTTGGAATGCTAAACTTATTCTATGATAACAAAATAACAGTTCTCACTTCTGAGTGATGACAGAAAGGGGATGATTACTGGCACAATGTCATGCTCACTATCCTAACCAGATCTATGCCAGACTGCATTTAATTCACCTTCTTTCTCAAGGATAGCAATCTAATACAGCCAGGCTTTCCAGTTACTTTCTGAGTTTTTAGGACTGCATTTTCAACAGGAATACATAGCACTTAAACATCTGGGTTTTTTGAGGGATTATTCTTAATTGACGGGAGCTGGTCATTAAGTGTTTTCAGGGGGCATTACTATCTGTTCTCATCAGAATGAAGAAGGTTGATTTTTGTAAGGGAAAAAGAGGAGAGAGAAAAGATCATCTGCATGATGTCCACCAGGGTAGGTCCTTCCAGATTAATTTTGGGTTAAGACTAGTAAGACAGACCAATGCTGGTAACAGTTTGAGCAATGTTTTTCCAAGGTGAATTAAAAAAAAATTGTGATTTGTGTAGGTATAGAAGCTTTTAGAAATACCTGGTGTTGCTCTGACCTTTGATTGGTATCGTTCCCAATCTATGTCTTAGGCTTATATTAAATTTGTTACAAAGATGGCACAGGGACTGTTGCCCACATTACCTGGAATGTGCTAAGTTGATTTGTCTTGGAAACAAAGTGCTTCTTTAGAAGTTGTTGTTGCCTAAAATTGCTCTTGTTCTGATGAGAATAGCTTCCCAAATGCAAGGATAGTTAAAAAACTAACCCAAACTCACATAAAAAGCAAAATAATATAGACAAAACCAGCTCTGTAATCTGTCTGACCTTATCAATGTAAACTCTGTTTATAGTCTCATCCATGGGCACATGCAGTTTTCCCAGCAGCCATCAGCTCTTCTTAGGTCAGCCTCTGTCTTTGTCAACAGCAGGTTTAAGCTATATGGAAGGATGTCTTCCCATAATGGAGAAAGACTTCTCAAAGCCCCAGTCTTACCTTCTTCTAATTACAGTAAACGTAATTTTAAATTTGTGTCTCTTTAGGAATAACAAAATAACAAATGTTTTGTGGGCAGAAATTATGTACTTTTATGTGAATCTTTTGGGTCTGCTTCATAATGTATTTCTCTTGCCTGCAAGATGGAAGAGGAATGTTAATATATTCTGTGTACTGTTACTTTGAACCTGCTGTTATAAATTGATATGAATATTGATGCTGTACGAATTTGTACTGAGACATAACAGGAAAGTTTCCATAAATTAAATGAATACCATAGGCAGGAACATGGAAAATCTTTACCTGAAAAAATACGCACTGCAGACAGGGCTGTTAATTCACATGCTGAAGAGAAACATAGGCAGCCTGCCCATCTCAAGTGGTCATGAATTACCATCTTCACATTAATGGCTGTGCCTCGTGTGCATTCGTGCTGAAACTGATACCAGGTAGTCAGGTGACTGCAGAATATTTCTCTCTGGCTGCAAGAATAAAGAAGCAATTAAATTAATCCAGATGGATCCTCCTCCCTCCTCAACATAAGCCATATCATCAGAGTAAAAGGCTCAATTAATTAGTTCCATGACTTCTCAATACATCATGCTCATGTTATCATCCCACAAGCAGAGAACAGCACCTGCAGCACTGTCAGATTACAGACAGGAGTGGACAGAGATAGTTTTTCTGATAGGAAAAAATGGGTTCCTCTATCTTTCCAGTATTCCTACTGTTATTATTTCTGGTGAAATGAGGCATAAAGCTACTGGAGTGACTTTCTCAGGATTTGCCAGGAAGCAAGCAGCAATGATCTAACTTACAGATGATCTAATTGAACCAGCAACACACCCGTTTAATCTTTTAGAAAGTTCATTTTGATACCTACAAAATAACTTTTCAAAGACAAATGAAATGACCATGCTGTGAGAGAGTTAAAGCACACATATATAAACTGTTAGACAGAAAGTGATAGCAAGTCAGCATGAGAAGGATATGTCTAACCAGAGCAGATGTCCTGCTTTGATGCTTCCCTATCCCCTCATCACTTCCTCTGGGACTATGCATTTCTTTTGTTTGATGTGATTTGAAGCAGTCTGAATTTCCATGTGCTGTTTTCTTTGTGCAAATTCTTAGGCAAGGACCTCTTTTTGCAAACTGATGCTGTCTAGTTTTTATGTAAAGCATTTCAACACAGTCATTACCCATAAAAACATTCAGTCACTTTCTAGAAGCAGTCTGGCATTCCAACACACCACTTATACTCAGTTTACATATTATCAGATATTTTTATTGGTTTTAATCAGTTTAAAGGTGCTTTGATCCAAGAAATCTGCAAGTACCTACCTACAAATTAGGTGATCCACATGCCATACCATTCAAGTGCTGTAAGATTTTCCTGCCTGTGAGAGTCAGGAACAACAAAAGATCAATGAGTTATAACAATCAAGAATCTCTGATATCTCCTTTTCTGGTTCCTTGAATCAAACTGAATTTTTTAAAAGCCATTGTGAGCAGACACTTAATAAATTAAATTGAGTATGGGGTGAGTGTGTGATAACAGAGGGAGAAAGTATAAAAGTATAAAAGTATAGAAGTATAAAAGAGAAGTAGGAGAAAGTATAAAAAGAGAAAGTATAAAAGTTTTTGCTACATGCTTGCTTTTATTTTGTCTTCCTATGAACTTAAACTGTAGCAAGATGCTTTCCCAAGGCTGTAATAAACCAGATTAGTCTCTGATATGATAGGTCAACATTCAAAATGAGGATATTTCCCTTCTCTTTTAACATCACTCTGTTAATTTGTATTGTGTTAAGAGTGTTTTTTTATCTTCTCTTTCAGTGTGACATTTTTACTTGGAGCTTGAGATTTAATAAATAATTCTAATGCCAAGTTGAAGAAGAGGCCCCGTGTTATGATAGATAGATTCATAGAGGGGAGGGTTTAAAGGGTGTCTTTTGGTTTCTTGGCTGGTTTTGGACTGTGTTTTTTAATGGGGATCAATCTATGAAGGATATCTCAAAAATATTCATAGTCTCTTACTAAGGCCTGTAATAATGTTTCAGATTTTGGTGTGTCAAATAAATGCACTAATGTGGGAACAATGTCAAGGAAATGCACAAACCACTGTTCTTGTAAGAGTTATAAATAGCAGGAGGTGCTGTGTGCTAGGAAAGCAAATTTTTGTCTTTACTGGCCAAGCATTCACTACCATGCTGAAAAGATTATTTCTTGTGTTGTAGTACCAAGCAAAGACAAACCTTCCAGAAGCCAGGAAAACACTATGCCTCTGTTTTGTGGAATGTCAGACCAGACCGACAGCCTCTTCTGGTTTAAATACATGTGACTTTGATCTATGCCTTAACCTTACAACTTTTATTTCAAAAGCCTGATTTGAGTCCAGAGATCTCTCCTAATCCAGAGGGTAGCCTGTCTGCCTGAGGACATTCTGTCTCTAGATTCACTTCTCAGGGGAAGTGGATGTTAGATGTGGGTCACACTGCTGTATATATTTCACCAAAACATAGTTTCTGGAAGATCAGTCAGTAATCTGCTTCAAAATATTGTATTCTCTTGCCTGGTTGCCATGCAGACATGAGCTCAAATCTCCCTCTCTTCTGCTTGTCACAGTCTGCTCAAATGAGGAAATGCTGTGTTGGATTTGGCTTTTTGATCCCTGCAGATGTGTGACTTTAAAGCAATTGTTTTCAGTAAGATTCACTCTAGTTCTGCAGTGCTGCTGGTGTTTTAGAGTATTGTGATTCCTCAGAATTCTGAGTTGTGGTTGTCACCATCATCTCCATGATGAAGCTGAAATGCTGTGGTTCTACACTACCCTTACTACAGCTGCCTCCTCATTGAGACCACAACTGGATTTTGGCAGCCAAAGGGAATTAAATTCCAAGAGGAGTCTAAGAAGCCAACAGCAGGAAGAGTGTTAACACCAAGCATAATGAAACTCGGGGAACTTTGAAATAGAGGGAAAAATTGTAAGCAGTGGTTCTTGGAGAAAACTTTGACATGTTCCATCTACTTTGGTACAACCCATTTGGCATTTCACATTTTTTATGTCCTTGAAATGCTTAAGAAATAAAAACTGTTGATGGTTTTGGTTTTAACATTTTAGAGAACAAAGCACTTTTTAGGACTACATCATGGACAATGAAACAAAAGCATGCTCATGCTTTCTGTGCTTGGTAGTTGGTTTGGGGTTGTGTGATTTCTACTCTACTGATTTTTTTAGGTATTTTTAAAATAAATGTATGGGAAGGGAAATTCATCAGCTCAGGAAATGCTTCAGTCTTATTTGCTCAAATTACAGGCACATCTATTTGGCTTCTAAGGCAAATTCTTGGAGGAATTCTTGGTATTTTGTGTAGCATTTTAGGTTTTGCAAAGAGAGGTGCTCCACATCCCATCTCACTACCTAGCTGGATTGAGACAGTGTTCTTGCCATTTCCACCTTGAAGATTAAACCCTCTCCTTTCAGTGCAGATTGTTTTATGTCACTTTAATTCATTTAATTTAGTTTTAAATAATTTATGGTTACTGAGCCATTAAACTAAAGTGATTACTTCAAATGACATTGCTTTGTGGCACTGTTACAGAGAGAAGTAGATCAGTGGAGGAATCCACATACTATTATCACTCCAATTTTAGTTGAACAATGCAATAATTATTTGAATTAAATGGTTTATTAGCTACAGAATACATCTTATTAAATCACAACAAATAATCCAGGCTTGAGGACTGGAAGCTGGGTTAAATTCCCAGGAGATAAGTGCATCTCTTGTACCATACTGACTCTGTGTGTGGAAGAAGCCAATGCAAAGAACAGATTTCAGTTGTCTATGAGGACAAATGTGTGATGCTGTATTTCTTCTCCTTTACACTAAATCTAGAATGAGTGATGTAATAAAATTTAAGCCTCTTTCCCAATTTAGGCACTGCATTTGCATTGACTCAATATTCTATAATGGAAGGTAAGTCAGAGCAAAATTCCTTTTAATGGGTTTTAATGAAATAAATTATATTTATTCAGTAATCTTGAAATAGGTCAAGCCCTTTCTGAGAGTTTGAAGAGGAGATGTCTACAAAACATTGGTCATGACCAGTCATGACCACAAAATAGGAAGTTAATTAAGAAGAGTCTTCCTGGCCTCAAGGGAATGAAATAAACTGGGAAAAAAAATAGTGCTCCTGTCAAATTTTTGGTAGGCAAACTAGGCAAAGAAGCCTTCAAGAACTTGCAAATAAAACATTCAGCAGACAAGAAATACATAGTATTTTTGTTTGTGGTGTTTGATATTATTTTTTGTTTGTTTGATGGTTTGTTTGGGCTTGTTTGTTTGGTTTTTTGTTTGTTTGTTTTTAAATTATGTTAGGCCAGCTACAAGAAACAAGCTTCCACTTCTTTATTTGGGTAAGTTTTAATTCCATACCAAGAAAGTTCACTTTGATCAGCTACCTGTTGAATTTTTTTCAAAAAATTGAATTTTACAATGTATTTTTCCATGGATTTGGGTATTTTCTGTTGTCAGTTCATTTGTTTATACCATCTTTATATAATTTCAGGGTTTCTATTATTTGTGTTATTGATTTAGCTTTTCCTGTGGATGGTGACAACCGATTTGAAAAGAGCAGGCTAAGAAATGAAGAGAAAATTAATGTCAACCTTCAAAATCTGACCTACATCCTACAAGAGGTGGGCTCTCATTGAAGTATAATCCTGCAGGACTTCAGGTCGTCTGGTTTTCTTGACTCAGGTTAGTTTTAAGACTTTATATACAGAAAAGAACTTGGGCTGTTGTTGTGGTTGCTTACCTCCTTCTGGCAGTTGCAATGGTTTGCTGCCCTTATGATTCATAATGGTTTCCCATCTGCTGCTTGCTCCTGTTCAAGATGCTGTGCATTTTTAATCTCTGAATTGTTAGGTCTGAGCTCGTCTGGGGACACACAGCTCCTACAGAGTGTCTCCTAAAGACAGGATTCTTTTCCTGCCATTTCTCCCAGATAGAGATGTCCATTCTGAGAAAAAAAAGTGTCTACAGTGCATGGAAAGGGGTGCTATGGACAATGAAACTATTTTGAGGAAAAAAAATTAGGTTTTCTTGTCAGAACTGACCCAATGTGGTTCCATTTCTGTCTTCAAGAAGTGCATTTGCAGAGTGGGCAGCATTTCTTCTTACCGTTAACACTTAAACTAATAAACTGGCATCAAAACTGCATCTTCCAGAAGGAGATATGGTACCCAAGAAAAATAAAATGCTCATGTAATTTATTTTGACCATTCTAGAAAATAGCCACAAGTCTCAAATCCTTCCTTTTGCAGGATGCTTAGTCTCAGTCATTTAAAGAATATCTAATTTATAATGAGAACAAAATATTCTGCCACTGTAAGTGTCTGAAATTGCATGAATTTTAAAGATCTATATTGAAAATATTCACTTATTTGTAATACTTCTACCAGTTGATCTGACACAGAAATACAGTTTTTTCTTCTATAACTCCAGTCAGATAACAATTAAGAAAATGAGAGGTTATTCTTGAATCTGCTTCCTCCATTCAGGAATGAGGATTTGCATATATTTGTGTTTACATACATATATATACACAAACACACAAATGCACATACTGTGCTCATTCCCCAAAGACATAACTCCCAAGGATTCACAACCGCCTTTCCTGACTTTGCAGAAAATTGCCTTAAATCATGGGGACAAGGCTTCAAAGTACTCTCACAGGTGAATGGCAGTACAGAATATAATTTGGGGAAAAAAAGAAAAGCTACAAACCCAGCTCACTTCACGAAATAATTAATCTTGGAACCATAGGCTAGTGCAGCTAAGAAATGACCTTATTAAATATTTCTGCCTAATATTTGCTACTAGGTTTATTTGCTAGCTGTAGCTACAGCCCAAACACAAGTTTGTTAGTCTCAGTTCTCATCTCAGTTTCATGCTAATTTTGCTGAGACCACAATTTATTTCTTCATGGAATCATTCATGGTTTTGTGATTTAGTCCAGCCAGCATTGAGGTTTTTTTCTCCTAGGAGACCCAACAGATAACAAGAAAAAAGGAGCCTAAATATCTTACTTGGATAGTTCAGCATCTCAAGGCAGGAATGAGACAGGAGAAGAGGAAAGGGACAGATTTTCTACTTCCAGTGCTGTTTAACTTTGTCCTTGTTAATCCAATGCAAGTTTCAGCCTCCAGGGAGACTTAAGGGAGAGTCAGCAAGATTTTGAGGCTCTTGAAATTATTTGAACAATCTTTATATTATTTAATATTTTTTCCTATGGATCAAGACATGCACACTCTGGGTGAATTCTGCCACTCTGAAAGCTTAAGTTCATACCACATGTCAGAATATAGAAAACTTTTGAACATGTGCATGTTTTTGGTGAGTTTCATTGTTTGTTTTTTTTTTTTTTTTTTAAATATTGCCACAGAATAAAGAATTTTCATAGTCAAGCCATGCCTAAAATCGGAATGTGTCCCTAATCAATGCCTAATTTGTATAGCAAAAGGAATGTTCAGTAAAAAGTATGGAAATATACTGAGGATATTTTTCTATTAGAAAAAGAGGTCTTAATCTATTGCTGCAACCACCTGATGTGAACACCTCCCTGCAAGTTTCTTCTGTTTTAAAACATATTCATAATCTTCCTGAGAATATTAATAAATCACAGTTGACAAGCCTCTTAAGAACTCACACTAAAATATTATTAGTTTATTAGATGGCTGACTGTGTTTAAAAAGTAACAAAGAAAAAGAAGAATCCCTTTTGAAATTTCTAAGTTGGGTGATTTGAAACAGATCTACAGATCACTGTAAGTCAATTGATCTCAGTGGAGCAAACACTCTTTCATTCATCACATTTTCTGCCAACATGTTTCCTAACTCATGGAATTCTGCAGGTTCTAAATGATGGTTGTATCTTCTCCTGTCTGTAATTTAAACAAGATGAAGAACCTGTTTGATCCATGGAAAAGACATCTTGGGCACACTGCATGGTGATAACAAGCACCATTTTAAAAACAGCTTCATTTGCTCTGTCACAATAGGACACGAAATGGCGACACAGAGATCGGAGCTTTTCAGCAAGAACTACGAGAAGCCTGAAGAAGGATTGTTTATTTTGAAACCTAATGAAAGCATTTATAGTTTTACAAAAATGACTGTGGATTGGAAGGCGGAATCCCCGCCTCTCAACCGCGTTGGTCAAACAGACTATCAATCAAGATTCTCCTCCTACTACAAAATATGTAAACAATGATAGCAGTTGTCAAAACAAAGGATTGTTTATGTGAAAGAAGTGTGAGAAAGTGAGAACTCTGACTCCAATATGAGAACAATCAGAAGGCTAGAAAAATCAAGGTGCTCCCTTCAGATATTGGCAAGGGCTGTGGGTGACAGAGTGATTGAGATGGATCATTGAGCTGATCAGCTAGGGCAATATCTGTGTTTTCTGTGTTCTTGAGAACAACAGATTTTAAGCAAGCATAAATTTCATAATAATAAATTTCATAAATTTCACAGCTGCCTGGTAGAAATTGGTTTTATTGGTTAAGGGGTTAGGGAAGAAGGCACATTTCCCAGAGGTTGTGGGGAAAAGTTTGTAGCATGGATGCATAAAATGATGATGGATTTATATTTAAGTGACAGTTTGTAGCAGACAAGTCACTGAGGAGCAGAGCTCAGAGACTTTTATTACTTTGCAAAAATATACAAGTATATGTGTTGCTTCTGGTTTTCTCAGGGATTGTCATTTTAGAGGGTAACAAGCTGTTTAGGATTTTTACCCTAGGAATATAAAAATGTTTTCTATTTATTCCTACTTTAAGATGTGGAACCACAAAATGGCAAAGGCAGATGCAATATCTTATACATACAGGTAAATATCGTAAAAATAAAAGTGCTCATGATTTTAGATTTTTTTAGCATATTCAAGTCAACAATATTTAATTAGAAGAATTACTGTAAGAGAGTGTTTTACTTTTTGGTATTCTGAAAAAAATATAGTTAATGGGTAAATTAAATTGTGGCATTTAATAAGGAGAAAAGTGCCTAAAAATCACTGAACATCAGGGGAAATAAGGTGCTTAACTCTATTAGACCCTTTCATAAATCTGCACAGTCACCTGTAATCATCTTAAAAGCTTAAATATTCCTTGCAAATTTGGCTTCCATGCTGCAGCTCAGAAAAACACCCCAGTTGTGGGTAGCCCTGTAGCACATAATTAAAGTTCTTCAGGACATTGATTTGTTTCATCATCATATGTGTTCCCCTTTCCCAGCTTTAAAAAGAACTTGTGACAGTGATTTTTGGTCAGAAAATCTTTTATTTTGTGTCTGAAAGCTTTGTGAGCCTCAGTGAACTAGCACTAATGAAAGTTGCATATGGAAACATAGAGATGGTTTAATTTTTTTCCCTCTAATGCTGTTTTGGAACCTCCTTACAAAACTCATCGCTTTAGCTGTGATCTCTTTTCCCCAGAAATAAGCTTGCTTTGAAATGAGAGGGCTGAAACAAGAATCTTTTGATGGATTAAGCTATAAATACAAGTGATAGGAAGACTTTAAGCAAAAAGCCTGTTAACTACCCTTTAAATCTAATCTTGGCACTTGTGGGGTCAGAAATTCAGAGACAAGAGTGTTCAGAGCTGGAGGGGACACAGAAACAAAATAACTGTGACAGTGCCCTGGTGTGGGAAGCGAAGAGCCCACTGGCATCTGGGCTGGCTGAGCCCTGGAGAGGGGAACATCCCTCTGCCAGATCCTGGAAAAAGCCACATGCACCACCAAGGGCCTCCCTGATGACTTCTGCTGAAAATCTGCAATGTCATCCAGAAAGCAGATTTTTTAGATGTGCTTCGATGTGAATTTCCCAATGTCTGCATTTTCTAAGGGACTCTGAAAGAAAAGCACGTGACCTCCTGGGATTTCCAATGATGTTCACATCCCTTTGGGCTGTTTGAAGGGCTTGATTGGGGTCATATGGTGTGCTTACATGTGTGGTATGTTCATTCAGCACTGTGCATACATTTGAAGTCAATTTGTGTGCATGCTTGTGTGTATAAATATATGTAAAGACATCTCAAATTATATAAATATAGTTATAGAAAATTAGACCACTCTATTTTCTCATTTTGACATCTTGCCCTGAGGTACCTCTGTTGTGACATGGTGTTAACCTTCATGTCACTATTGCTTTTCATCTTTTGCATTCTCTCTGCATTCCAGCTAAACTGGAAGGAAGCACGAAGTTTGTGGCATCATGTAGCCTAGAATTTTGTGAAATGACATTTTATATGGGCTATTTTATCTTCAAATTTCCTGGAAGTTGTCTCAGCTTCTGCATTTCACTGTTGTCACCACTTATGTCAAATAAAATGCCCTGAGTATATCTGTCTGATCACATGTTAAAGTTTTGTAGGGGGTGTGGTTTCTCTGACCCTTGAAACATTTCAGTATTTCCTATCACTTATTTTCAGCTAGCCTTTGTGGGTGTGTAATAAACTGAAAGAAAAAACAATCCAAAATTAAAGTCGAATGTCTCGTGTTTTGTTAATGCTTCCAAAGGAGCAATGATAAAAGGAAGGTTTTCATATGACCTGGTTTTGACAGGTGGCAGCATCTCACCTGCACGCTCCTTGTGTTTCCCATCTGGCACGAAGTGGTAATGACAGTCTATAAATAAGTGTTAATCTAGTTTTAATAGGTTGTTTGTTTTCCATTTCACTAAAGATTTCCTGAGTGCTGATGGTTGCCTGATGAGAAGAGTTTGGGTCAGTGGTGCTGATGGAGCTCTGGATACACCACAGGGGTGTCCTCAGGTATTTCCTGTGAGGCTCAGAAGGGGAACTGATGCTCCACAAAATGCAGAGAGCTCCTGGGACCACAGGCTCTGCTGGCTGTGGTACCCTTGGTGGCCTTGAGCACAGATTTACATTGGCAGAAGTCCTTTGCCTTCTTCCCAGCACAGCCTGAGCTTTCCTAGGTCCAACACTCCTTTGGCAGAAGGGACCACATGCTGATCTGGGGTGATTCCATGTCACATGGTGCCTTTGCTTTGCTCAGCAGCAGCTGAAAGCTCTGGATTCCATTATTTCAACTGTTTCTGCAAAACTTTGCCTGCAATGCAAGTATTACTGTATGAACTGCATGTGAATCCTTAATGCCTGATTGAGATGTTATTTGAATGAGTTCCCACATCTCTTCATTCCATTTTAATTAAAATCAATGAAGAGATTGATTAAAAGACCAAAATCTATATATATATTTTAATAGTATAAGGCTCTAGCTGAAGATTGTCTTTGTCCCCAAAAAAAACTTTGGAACGTATCAGTGTTGCAAATAAAGCCAGTTACTTGGTAATATCATATTTGGATTTTTTTTTTAATGTTATCACACATCTGTATTTCACTGGAATTGTAGTTTGTGTTTGTACTGCTGCAGAATCTCAAGGGCAAAAATCTGTTAGTATGTGTTGAGTAGGTTTTTTTTAATTATTATTATTTGCTAACTGATGTTGGGAACTTCTAGTCATTGAACAGGTAATGCATTCAGAGAAACCTTTCCAAGTCCTTTTCTGGTTCATCATCACATTTCCAAGGCAGCACAATTGCATACTAGGTTAATAAAAATAAGAAGAACACATAAACAGATAATGAGAAAGGATTCTTCTTTCCTCCCACCCATGTCCTAAAACTGGTGTCTCCATAGGAAATTTATATGAACATTTCCAGTGTCTCTGTTTTGAAGTGCCCAGAATCATCTTTGAACATTTCTTCTTTTTTCCTTCCTACCTCTTCCCATCTGCCATTGTTCACCACAATGTCAGAATTGAATGATCCTCCCGAATCTCACTCTGAGGAAGTCTTACCTGTTCTTTCAGTTTCCTCCTCTCTCAAGCATTTTGGGGACTCTTGCCTTTCTCTCAGCACTGCTTAAAATCATGCTCTTGTGGTATCTTATGTTAACAAAACTCTTCTCTCTCCCACCACAGTCTCAGGTCATTTTTTTCCTCCTTCCTTTCCTTTTGTTTATCTCCCAAATCCCTCTGCTGCAGCGGCTTCTGCATCTGTCTTCTCCAACCTTTATTGTCTGCCTTCTGCCCTTTCCCTACCTCAGAAGCAGCAAGAAGCAAGGCTCCTAATGAGCCACCCCTTGATCAATTTAAGGTGTGTGCCTCTAGCTTATTCTTCTTGATTTGTCTGCTACCCTTGACAAAGATAATCACTCTCACCTCCTCTGCTTTCTCTATTTTCCTGCCTTGTGTGATTACATGACATCCTGATGACATGTTGTTGACTGGTCATCTACAAATCTGGAGCAGCAAGTAGTCAAAAGGATGAATAGTTCTGACACCTGCAAGTGAAAAAAATTATTTCTGTGATCTATTAAGAGAATGCTTAAAATCCTTGTTATATTCAGTTGAAGTTCTGTGTGCAAATGCTTCTCAGCTGAAGTAATTGCAAAGAAGATTCTGATATCCTTACTGTGAATAGTACAATTACTCCAGGTTGCTCCACTGAGAATTTTCATTGAAATTAATGGAACTTTTCCTGCAGCAAACAACAAAAAGTACTGGAACAGGCTAAAAATAAAAATTCTATGAAATCTTGGCTACTGTTTAATTAGAAGCTTCACTGCAGGATTTGAAAATATTTTTCCCTCTTGGTATCCAGAACAACAGATACTGGAAGCAACAATAATAATTCTTAAATGGCTGAACTGAAATTCTTTCAGGTAATTCTTCTTCTTTGGGTTGTAAGAAACAGATATTGTCTTTCTTATTTTAAAGAGTCAACTCTTCCAAAGAAGGGAATTTGTCCCACTTAATATTCATAAAGTTTCATTCAAGTGGAGAGTTTTGTATTAGTAGTAGATTATTATCATCAAGGAGTTCATTGTGTGCAGAAAAAGTGCAGCTGGTTTTACCATTTCCATGAAGAGTATCATAAGATATTTGTCACCATTCAAAAGCTCTCGCTTCTGTGTTTGAAATAATGGGTAGCTTGCAGTGATGAAACTGATGGAAAACAAACAGGCAGGGTAGATAATAAGGTTATAACAATGTTTTGGGATTTACATTGTTTGAAATGAAAGCATGACTTCAAATGCCTATAGAGATGACAAAGTTACATACCTGTTAAAATTTATAAAACCAAAAGTTCTCCATGGTCTGCTGATGATTAAGCTTGGGTAGCATTTCTGTCTGCAAGATATGAAGCTCATCCCATTTGAAGTTTTTCACAGCCCTCTGATTTAATAAAATGTTCACAGAAGTTAGAGCTTGCAGCATATCTCATCTAGAGTAAACTGCAAGACCAGAAAAAGCTGCAAGTAGATGTATTCGTACACTGCACTTTATGTGAAATTCAGAGTCAGTCTTCCGTCAAGGTTTAATGTCGTCTGTTATTTCCCTCAAGGTTTTTCCATTCTCTTCCAACTTTATTAGGTTTACAAAGATCTCTATTGTTATATTTCGCTTTTAAGTGAATTAAACCCCTTTTCAAGTAACCTTAAGATATTAATAAAATACATAGTGTATGTTTTCTTTTAAAACTTTGTTTGGACTAAAACCACTTTTATTTGGCTCTATTCTTTAGAAGAATATAACTAACACCTAGCTGAGGCACATGAAATCCGCAGGTTTTGTATCAAAATTCAACTGTATAAAAATTAAAACTGTGCCTTTTTCCCAGTGTCCAGGTAAGGGACTGTGTGTGTATTTGTGTGTAGGTATGGATGGAGGTTTGTATGTTCACGCACTTTTCAAAGGACGTTTAAAGGACTAAACTCCTTCACCTTCTGAGGGTGCTTGAGGAAACTCAGTCACGAGATAATGAAGTGAAGCACACTGCTTATTGAATGTGCTTCATCTCAGTCTTGCAGGAAAGTCTTCATGTCATAGAAAACATTAGTCATTGTTTGCTGAAAATGTGGCTGAAGCTCAGTTAAAAGATTTTTTAGTCTTCTGTCACTGTGAGCAGGGTATTATCCCTGCTCCTTCCATTGTCTGCACTCTCCAAAATGGTCTATTTTGCCTTCAATGCCATTTCTCTATGCTTGCTTCATGCACTTCATGCTTCAGTCACTAAAATATAGTAAATTCAATTAAAATGGAGTAGCCAGATTTAATCTGTATTCCTTTCCTCCTTGCTAAGGCTTTATTTATTTCTTCATTCATTGAGAAAGGTGCTCTACAACCGAGTATATTTGACAATACATAACTCACAGTGCTCATTGTCATCTCTGAATTACTTCTTTATTTTGATGTAAGGGAACCATGACAAGGGAAAACAATAAAGAAATATTCTCTCACTGACTATACCAGATATACAAAGAGCCTGCCTGAGTTTTTGTGTGGAGGTTTACTGGTACATTATTTGATTATATCCTGAACTTCTCATTTTTGATCATCCAATAAAACTACCCCTCTGTGATGCTTTTCATTTTTATTTTGAGTGCAAAGAGTAGGTCAGATGCAACTATTCTATTATGCTTTCTTTACCCACCCTTTCACAGTTTTTCTAAGCCTCTTTCAGTACTGCAATATCAAAAATGATATTTCTTTTTCTTTCTTGATTCATTCTTTCATGGAAGATTTATGTACATAATAAATTTTGGGTTACTTTTTTAATACTGAAGGAATGAATACATTCTACTTTGTATTTGGGGCACTGAAGCAGAAATTAGTTAAGGCTGGGGATGGTTTTAAATTCAAGTGTGAGTTCATTGCAGTTTTGAAGATACCCCAGAAAAGATTCATGTCTTGCTTGGATGAACAATATATTTGCATTAAGACCAAGAAACAGAGTGATGAACTATGGTTGCTCATTCTGGCAATTTTTTAATCATCACCTCTTTGCTTTTACCAAGATGCCATCAGTAAACTACAATTTGGAAAGCAGCATACATTTTTTCCTTTGGTATTTGATTATTCCTAGGGTTTGAGACTGAATGATAGAGGAGACCACAAGACCAGCAGACTTCGAAATCAGTTCCTCTGTCACTCTGGCAGTATTTCAGAAAGCTGCTACTGAACCTTACTCTTCTGACAGCTTAAAGCATCCTTCTGATTTTCAGCCTAAATGTATGAACAGCCAGCTCAAACCAAGTTGTTCTTTGCCAGCATTGGCCCCTGCAGCTGGTTAGCCTTAACCCATTTTATTGTTTCTGCTTTCAAGGTCATTTAGGTTTTTGAATGGTATCTTTCTTCACTATTGATGTGCTATTCAGCTTCATGCCTTTAGCAGGTCTTAAGGAGTCCACACCAATGTTGTGTGGCAAAGTTGTTCATGAAAACAGTAGATTGAACTGATCTTGAGAGCCTCTTTGAGTGGCTGGTAATCTGCTATAGCTCTTATGAATTCAAATGTTAAAGGGTTTTTTAGGTTCTTTAGTCATTCTGCAGTTCTTTCTTGCAAGAAAAATCAGTTTGCCACACTATGCTCAGTGGTTTTATGAAGACTAAATACATTGAATGTAGAGACTTATATTTCCTAGAAAATCTCTAATTAAATATTGGTTTTACACAGAACAGGACCAGGACAGCACAATTGCACAGTTAAGATTGGTTATGTTTTACACTTTCTTTTCCATCAAACTAGGTTCTCCTTTCTCTTTCTTTGTCTTATGGTCTCTACAAGGAACATGAAAATATAATATTTTTTTTTTAAAACCCAAAGGTAATTGTGTAAAGAAATTGCTGGCAGAAATTACACTTTTGTCTATAAATTAACCTGCCAAATGTCACTGTGGAATGTGTCACTGAGCAACATAAAAAATATAAATTCTTACAAAGAGGAAGGAACATATTTCTGTTTTGCTCATTGGAACCTGAGGCATAATGTTGCTAAAAACAATTTTAATTGAATACAGCGGTTGTTCTAAATCTCTTGTAGGACTATGGAAATTTCTTCAGGAATAATCCTAAGTGTACGAACGTAATTGGCCAACGATGCTCACTTTTCAAACATTGAACGATGAAGATTTATAGTGTCATACACTACAGCTCTGGCATTAGGAGAGTTACTAAACAAATACTCTTAAATACATTTTGCTAAATAACTTGTTTGTACAAATTTCAAAAGGATAAAAAATTTGTAAGGCTTGATGGGTAAATCACCACAACTTATTTGCTTAACTGACCTTGAGAACAAATCCTCCAGAAGAAATCAGTTAAAACTCTTTCACAGCTGTTTGTTTTTAGCCATTTCATGTGGGGCTGCCAAGATGAAGATATTTTGACTGTTGCTAAGAGCTTGTATACAACCACGACTAATTTTCCGAAGATAAGAGCTTTTACGAGGTAATAATTTACAGTAATTTTCAACTGAATTCTCAGAAATTTTTAGTGGCTTTGAGCTCATCTAAACCACTGTGCCTTTATTCTTATTCTAGTTTCTCACCCACCTACTTTTTTCACCCCCTTTCCTCCTTGAAGTTAGGAAATTAGGAAAACTTACTGAAACTTATAATTTGCAATTTGTGTGTATAGTTTCCTGTGTGTCCTTTCCCAGCTGTCATTTCTTTTGCTTTTTTTCATAACACCATTCTTTATCTTAAAGTGAAATTAATTTATTCTTTCATCTCTTTTTATCAATCTTGGCTTTTCCTCATCTTAGATAATTTCTTCCTCTCTGTCTCCATTTACTCAATGAAATTTCAAGTCTCTTTATGATGTACTTTTGTCTCTGAGCTATTGAATAAGTAATCCTTAGATTTTTCACTTGTGTGCTTCATTATAATAATCTGTCATTTTGTATATCATTCCATGGTATTTTATTTCTTTGTTTTTTTATTTTGATTTCCTTGCTATTTTGCTTGAAGTTTTAGGGGTCACCAAAAGTATCTAATTCCTAACTGTCTTTGGATTTATCTTTATTGCTCTAAGCAGGCTTACAGGCTGATTAAGACACCCGAAGTAGTATTTTGAGATATGGGAAATACTCAAAACTCTTCATTAACATTTGCAGTTTTTGTTAAATGAAAAGTAATTATGAGTTCCGTTTTGTCACACAGGTAGTCATTAGTGTTAAATGTGTCTTTGGGAAATAAAAAAGCAGATCAGAGCAAGACTTTAAGCTGTTTACATCTATTTGTATACAATAACTATAATGACAGTGAAGAGACCCAAATGGTTCCTGGTGCAAGTAATTTTCTATTATTTTCCCCTTCTAACTTTTTGAGATGCAAAATCATTATGAGTGTAAAAAGCTAGCAAGACAATGTTGTGTTTCTTTCCAGTGTAGATTTTGTATTAACTGCCCTATTCCAAACAACAGAGCAATAAATATTAATAGCGGTGACATTTATACAGTTTTTAAAATGTGCTGATCTTATCCTTTCAGTTTTCCAGAAGATGAACGTTGTTGTGCGACCCATCTTTTTGAGACTGAGGAAGCCTTTGGAACATGGCCAGGAACTCCCATGGGCCCTGGCCTTGCTTCACATGGAAACAGAGAGAGGAGGAGATGAAGTGTGCTTGAGGCTCCCCCACAAGCCTTGGTTCTGTCTATAAAGCTTTAAGCTGGATCACATTAAGAGAACCAGGGAGGACAAGGGCTTACCCAAAGAAGCACTTCAGACAAGATGAAGGTGGTGCTGCTGTCTGACTGTCTCAGGCCTAAGAGGAGGTAAATAAATCCGGGGGAGAAGAATGTATCACTTATAATGGACATGAAGAATGTAGAATTTATGGGCCACAAGGAAAGCCAGCTTAGCAACAGTGCTGAAATCAACTCTGACTGGACAAAGGATAATTTCATTGGGGCAGATCCTCACCACCAACTCAGATGAAGAATAAGACTGCACATGGGAATAATTAGCATTAGAAATGAGGGAATCACTCATTAACCAATGGAATAGGAGAACTGTGTAGCCAATAAGCATTAAGTCCATTGTTTGTTAAATGTATAATTAATGAAGAGTTTTACATGACCTTGAGACCCCTCCCAAGAAGCCCAGGGTGAGGAAAGACCAACAGGACTCCACTGGATCCTCACTTATCTTCTGCTTAATCTTTCTCTCTCCTCCACGTCCCTCTTTTCTATTTCCTTCAATCTCTCCCCCATATTCCTTTACTGTTAAATAAAATCCCTACTACTGACTTTGGCAGATGGTCTCGTTTGCACCTTAATTTGGGCAGAGCCGTCTCCTACAATCAGATCATAATGGGGTCTCAGAGCCACGCACTGCTTTTCTAGAAAGGCTGTGCTCACAACACATCTGGTACTCCATCCATTCTCAACCAACCTTGTGAAGCTTGCTTTGCTCTCATCTTACTTGAGAACTTTGAAGCTCTGTTTCATTCTTCTGATCTAGCTGTCTAATGCTTTGCTTTCCCCCCAGAGAATAAGCATTTCATGTGCCAATGGGAGTGATAGGTTTAGCCACAGGGAATGCTGTGTGCAGACAGTACATTTCCTGCAGTTTTCACTGGCATCTATCACATTTCTTTTCCCTGTACACAATGTTTATTCCAGTGGGTCTTTACCACAGGATTTTGTCAGCTTGCAGAGCTGTTTTAACAGTGCTGCATATCCTAGTTTCACTTCTCACCTAGGATTGCACTGGAAGTGAGTTTCCATAAATATCTCAGGGCATAGTAAAAGGCTTGAATGTAGCAAAGAGTGCATCTGCTAAAATTGAATGTTTATGCCACATGTGCTATTGTCTCTTGCTTCTCAATGCATTGTATTAAATTGTGGAAGTGCCCTTTTGTATCTTTGCATTTCTGAAGGGAAATCAGGCAGCAGTTGACTTGCATTTTTGACTTCAGGAAGGTGAAAAATCACAGTAAATAAACCTTTCATCGCATATTTCGCAAAATACAAGCAAGAAAAGAGAATGCACACAGTGAACAATTTACACATGCCTTGATTTTGCAGAAAGTATTTATCAGGGACATTTTTCTTACCTAAAACCTGTCACCTTCCATGAAAGCTAAAAGAAATAACCTATTTACAAGCCCTTGGGTACCATCACAGGGTGGCATTCTAGCTACCTCCCTAAATATGAGGAACCCCTGTTGCAGAGACTTGTGGGTTGCAAGGAAACACATCTATTATATATTCTCTTAACGCATATAAACTAAGTTAAGAATCCACTCCTATTTTTTAGCTCTTTTTATATAGTGGGAGGAATCCCATTTGTTTGACTCATCTTTCCTGCCTGTTCCTCTCAGCTTCTCCTCAAGTTCATGCTTACTTCTGCTTTCCAGGCAGGTATATTTTAAACAATTTTTTAGAATTTTTTTTTAAACATGAATTTGGAAGCACAGAAGCTGAAATCGTTTTGGTGTGATAGATTAGAAATCCCTTGAGTTATAAGACTAAATAGGAAAAATTCTATCCTCAAAAGCCTCATCAAGTTCAACTATGTTGATATAGGTGTGTATGAGCAGTTATCCTCACAGCTGGGTACAGACTGCTGACAGTAGAAAAGCAAAATTGAGATTTTCCCTTGTGAAAGCAGAGATTTTTTTTTCCCCTTTTGCTTCCCTAAGTTTTTCAACTTCTTTCAGCAATAGAATTAAGCTTGATCCAAAGTTTGGGTAGTAATAATCATAGTAAGCAATTTCTTTGCAGTGTTAGTAGTCTTAGTTCTAGGTGTTCTAAATTAAGAAATATGGTATTTTTTCTGGAAGGACTATTGATGAAAACAGTAATTTTCCTTTAGTATTATATATATATATAATATTTAATTGGAGAGAAAAAAATATATTTTACTTTAAAAAAAATCTTATGTAAAGAAATTTTGGGTGGAAGGGGTTTTATGTGAGAGGCAAAGTGAAATGTCTTGTGTGGGTCTTTAAGCAATGGCTCTATATTTGTTCCCAGGTACTTAATCAATTATATAATTTCCTCTGGAGCTAAAAGTGTGTGGTGACTGCCTGGGAAGCAAATCAGGCTAAAGATGTGTCTCCTTCAGCATTCTGTAGAGCCCAGCAGCTTGCTAAGTGAGGAGCTGTCAGGATCAGGGTTTGAGTCAGGGAATTCCATGACTCCCCAGCTGGGAATTGAGACATCCCAGCTTCTTGGTGCCATCCCAGAGGGACTGCGACCACCAGGTTTCCTCTCCTGCTCCCTGCCAGCAGTTCTGCTAGAAATGTCTCATTCCTCAGCAGCGTCTCTCCCAGAGAGGGCACATCCATCAAAAAACTTCTAACCATGCCTGATTGGAAAGGGTTTGCCAGCTTTTACGGATATTTAACCCAAAGCCCTGGTTTCCTCAAGGGCTTATATTGTGTCAGATTTCAAGCAGCTACTGAGGAAAGGAAGGGATTCTCACTGAAAATTTTCATACAATAACCAGAGGAAGATACTGTGATGTTTTAGAATGAGCACAGATGTCAATGAAAAGAACAAAATGTCCAGCACAGAACCTTGACATTGATTGCTTTAGTAGAGTCTGGAACTCCCTTAGTTAATAGAGATTTATTTTTCAATGAGCTTGTAGAAGTATGAGACAGGGATATTTTCTTCTGTCTAAAATCCCTCACCTATAAAATGCAAATTGTACATTCACACCTACCTCAGAGGAGTCTTGTCAGGAGTAATTAGTTAATGTGTGTGAAATTCTTTGAGGTTGTGGAATAAAACTGCAGATTACACGCTGTTACATACAAAATGTAAACTCTGCGTGTGAAATATGTGTTGTCAGTGCAAGGTTCTTTGTGCTATCTCAGAAGATTAAGCTGTTTTCATGTCAGCATTTTGGCAAAAACAGCCACAAAATTACTTGAGTTTTGTTTGGGTTTTTTTCAATAACCTGAATCACAATAGTTCTTCTCTGTAGATGACTATTCTGTGTGTGCTGATTGGGAAACGCTTGCCAGAGGTTTCAGCAGTCTTGGACTGTAGCAGCTTCTCCACTATTTCTGTTGCCTAAACTTAGGCATCTGACTGCCTCTCGTGGTAAACTCCTCACTCATTCTCCTCTGTACTAGCTGAGAAACCAGTACTAGGGATAATTTCGCTTCTATTGTTCATAAGAGCCATTTTGAATTGGAAACAAGAAAGAAGTAACTGTCCTCCTAATCTTCTGCAAATTCCTCTCCCGAGTCTGTGCAGGTGGAGCCACTCCAAAGAGGTCAAGCCGGGCTCAGGGCGGGCAGAATCTTTGAGAACATAAACAACATCTTGTCACAGGTCTCAACTCTTGTATAATAAATTGTGGTTTGGGAATGGTGTTCCCCAATTTAGTGTTCCCACTGAAACACCCCAGACCATGTGCTGCCCTCTCACACAACCCAATTCCCCCTGTGATGGTGTGGAGGGGAGAACTGGGGACACAGAAAGGTAAAGATCATGAGTAGAGATAAGAACAATTTATTGGAAACTGCAATGAGATAAGAAAACAAAATATACCAACAATGAGTACTTATAAACTTCAAATTATATTTTTATTTCCTTCTAAAACTTGCTATCCTGCAATTAATACCAGCCCACTTTCTGGAGGCGGGGGCACTCCTATGTGCATATGGAACAGTGTCAATAGCACTCCCCTGCCCTGTTTAAGGTTTTGAGGACAAATTTCCAATCCTTTCTGGAGGTCTGTTTGTTTCACTGAGTTTTTCTTTTTCCTAAAGCTAAAGAAGATTGCTTTATGGATAGTCTAATTATTTTTCTTTTAAAACCCAGCAAAGTAAGGTTTTATCACAATTTATCTCACTACTAATCCATACTGCAAGATGTTGCTAGGTCAGATTTTTTAGTGGTATGTTCACTAGCCTGTGAGGGAATCGATGCAAATTGTATCGAGATGAAGTAGCTAAAAGAGTTGGCTCTTTTTCAAGTGAACATGCAAAATTCATTAGGGCCATTGCATATCCCTGCTGTTGGCAGAAATGCAGAGAGAATACTCGACAACTAATGAAAAAGAGAATCCTGACTGGTTTCTAGTAGCAGGAAGAGGAAAGCTGAGATCTGAGATGTTAGTACACTTGCTGTAGCAGAAAATGCTCCAAGAGCCAGGCAGAAGCAACCAAGGAATTGGTGCCAGTGAGCTCAGGATTGTGAATTCTCTCCCACCCACCAACAGGACATTTGTCATCCAGAAAGGTGCTACTTCAGGCAATTTCAAAGCCTTATGATTTTGCAGGTGTTTGAATCTGAATTACATCTACAGCCTCTAAACTAATAAGCCCTCTGAAAACTTTTTACAAGAGTTTTGTTCTCTATCAACAGCTTGGATGCCAGAACATGCTTTTTGCTGAAGTTGGAATCTCATCCTCTGACTTGAAAGGTTTTCTAGTCATCAGTGATAAAAAGTACAGAGATTTTTTTTCATTTTATTGTATTTTTGTTATGTCAAGTGCCAAGAAAGAACATGATCCAGCCAGCCATGTCAAGAGTTTACCTTACTCTGGGAATATAGTCTCTGTCAATTGGTTTCCTCAACAGGGCTTTACCTGCCAGAGAAAAATAGTTCTGCCATGCAGCTTGGACAAAGGTTGCTATCAAAAGTGTAAATAGGCTGCTTTCTTTAGCAGTTTGATCTTTTGCAAACAACAGGTAAACATGTCTCAAACCAGGCTCTAAAGCAAATGACAGTATCTCTAAGTGTAGTTTTCTTGCAGGCTGGGATTAGAAGAGAGCCTCCAATGTATGTTCTCTTTGATTATATTGATCTAGAAAGTTCCTCAGTAAGCCTGCCTGAATGAAACTGAGAGTCTGCCAAGTTTTCTGGCTGAACAGTTTTAAGTTGCCTGCCTTCTGGAAGCAGTGCTGGAATCAGAAGTCCTGCTGTGATGGTCGCAGTCTACCAGGTCACTTGTCTGGGTTGCATGCTAATCAACTCAACCCGAAATGCTGATGGTGTTAATATAATCTGTTCAGTCAGGATGGTTGTCTGAAATGCAAACACCTTATTCTTGTCACGGAAGAGATTCACCACCCAAGAAAAGGAGGATTCAAAAGCAAGACTGAGGTATCAGTCCAACACTTTTATCTCACACCATTAGTACATCAAGCTTTTATAGTGGAGGAAAATGAGTTCAGCTTTCCCTTTACTCTGTCATGCTCTTTGTGTCTCATTCCTAATTTTTAGGTTTTCTTTCCCCAGCAACACTTATTCCACCTACGTAAGACTTGTAGTGAATCTAATAAGCAGAATCTAAGTGAAGTGACTTTCAGCCTCAAAGAGACAAAATACTTTGTGCTCAACTTTGAGAATTGAGTTTTGGTTTTATTTTGTTTTCCTTCTTCCTACAGTTTAAAAATAATCAAACCATTTTGAACTTTTTTATTAAAGACTTTGAAGTATGGAACTTATATGCCAATCATTCTTCATCTTGGAATGAGTTTTTAGCACAGAGTTTATACTGAAAGTGCTGATGAGATATGAGCTACCCCAATGGGAAGGGTGTGACTCTAATCTCTGCCTGAACTAACAATGAGATTGGATGTTTGGCCAAATGGGGTTGTTTTATCTGCCATAAACTCCAACTAAGTAAGGCTTGAGTCTGCAAGTGTGAGGGAAAGACATCTAGTAGAGCCAGGAAGGGTTCTAGTTCTGGAAAAAATAAAAAAATCCCATACAGACTGTGTATATAGGTATGAGCTTGTGACAAAATAATTTTCCCAATAATCCAGAGGAATAAATTAGATTTGCACATAAGATAATGTGTTTTGAACTTTTTCATCTTATTGGCACACCATAGAAGTAGTGAAGGCTGTTTCTTTGCTGTGCTGTAAAACAAGGAGAAGTGAGGCTGGAATCAAGTCTTGGCATTTTGGCTGATGTTTATACAAAATGAGCAGATAACCCAGGTCAGTCTTGTACACTGGACATTGCTCAAAATTAAGAGAGTTAAATGTAAGAGGACTTCCCTTCCATGAAGCAAAACCAAGGCAATTACCAGCATGAAAAATAAGAAAGGAAGAGCTAGAGGACAGTAGAAAAGTCAAAACCTCTTTCCAATGCCAAAATGCACATTCACTTTGCAATCTTATCCTGCAATGTTATCAGAAGGCTTGAGTATAGGAGAATAGCTATGACAGAGAGTGATTATTTGTCATAGTGGCTTGAGCACATTCTGTTACTTCAACAAGGAGAAAAGGACCAGGATAATCCTGAAGAACGATGTAGCCTCCATGGCTCAGCAGGCGAGCTGCTTCAGGAGAGCTGAGGAGTCCATTTTTTTGGGACTGACTGTGTCTTGGGCACAAATAGCTTCTCAAATGGAGTGGTAAAAGTGCGGAAACTTGTGGGCTGGCTATTTATCAACTCTACCGGCTGCAATCTAACAGAGCAGCCATAAAAAATAGTTTGACAAGTGGAATTCTCCATATATTCCTTGTCTCTGTGAGATGCTTAAATTTATGGAAACAGCTCCTTTGAATGTTTTGTTCCTCTGAAAGCTGACCTTTTTGAAAGACACAAACAACAGTTCAGATAGTTTCATTTTTCAAGTGAATTTAATATTTCAGTATTTCTCCTTAATCAAGAATAGAGAAAGGAGAATATCCAGTATTTGAACATCTGCAATCAGAATTTGACTAAGTCTCATGGCTAATGCACACTCTTTGTACCAGGTGAAAGGCGAAACTGGGACCAGCTGGTTGTGCTTCTTGCTCCTTTTCACCATCCTAAATTTGATGTATAGGATTTGCATACTATTTATGCAAAAAATGATTTAAAGTTATTTTCACAAGTGACAAAAATTAAGAAATTATCTTCTTTGCTTCCCGTCATTTTTTAAGCACATGAATATTAGTTTCAATACAGGCTTTCACAAAAATTATTCTTGTAACAGTTTGAAAGCAAGCAGTGTTACAAAGTGAATTGAAGTGTGTCAAATCTAGGTCGTTCTCCTTTTTTCCTGCTTTTGATTCTTTGAATTCACTTTGGCAGCTCACTCTCATTTCCCTTTTCACTCCTTTGAAGTACCAAGGTGCTGCAGTGTCTGACACCTGTCTGTAGAAGCGAGGTTGGAGAGTGGAGAAGGAAATCCACATCTTCAGTGGAATGCTTGTGAATTTGGTGTGCTATGGAGATACAAGTATTTCTGTGAGTGTTTCATAGGGCCACCTACATTTTTATCACTGACATACTGCTGGACTATAAATATCAATATATTTTATAATATTTTTTGACATATTTAGAGGGCCAATATTGGCCCTCTAAAAACAGTTCTCACAGGATAGTGCTCCCTGCATAAAAATTGGGTTATTAGGTCTTGTTTTGCAAGCACTAAATTACCCAGAGATCTGTAAGGATATTTGTGAATTCATTTGCATTTAGACAGCCCTCTCCCATAGATTAAAGGGAATTTCAGAGTTCTCCATTTGTTTGTCTTTATGGTTTGTGGGGAATTTGACTTTTTTCTGAAAGTAGAAAATGCTCATAGCTTAATGATCCTTTCTTCCTGAACTCTTAAGGCAATAGTGGAAGAAAAGAAGGAAAAAGGTCAGTTGTGCTAAGGTGTGGAACTACCAAAAAAAAAAAAAAAAAAAAAAAAAGCTAATGAAATTTTTTT
>VWYN01008753.1:93991-117462 GCA_013400075.1 Hippolais icterina | reverse complement strand
ATTATATACTTATATATATAATGCTGTGTATATACTTGTATATATAAAACTTTAGTGTCATTGCACTGTGATATATTCCAGAATAAATGTTTTCTACGTGTCTCAAAACATTATATCTTCTTTAAACTGTTTGTGGGATATGGCTGAAGTGTATTAACTTTAATTAACTTTATGTTAATGGCCAACACACAAACCAAAGGAGTGGCATATCACAGAAATATGTCATGATTATCACTTATGAAGGTGTACCTATGATCATGCAATCTATAGGGGACCTGGGTGATCTAACTGGGACACAGAAGTTGTTCAAAGTCATTCTGGCATTTATAGCTCCAGGCACTTTTACTTAGTACTGTGAAGAAAGATATTTTAAACATAAACTTTGGAAAATAATTATGTTGTATGCAAGGGCCTTTACAGTGCATCTCCAAAGTGCTTAATATACCTAAGGAAGACAGAGAAAAAATATAAGGAAGGAAAAGCATTTGAGAGTTGAGTAATGAACACTGGAAAGGCTTATATTGATTTGACAATGAGTTTAAATTGTAGGTAGTTGATAGAGTGAAAAATAAAGCAAAATTCATTAATCAGAAATATGGAAGAGCAGTACTTATGCTGAAAATGTGATGGCCTGACTGCTGTGGTTCTGAGTGTGCTGAGAGAGTAGTTCCATCTGGGAACTTCTGAAAACTTGTGAGTGCCTCTTCTGTGACTGACAAGCTAGGGCAATAATAAAGCCTCCTAGGGTTGCAGGAGCAAGACAAGAGTATGTGTGCACATACATAACACCTTTTATATTTGTGACAATTTAAATACTTCTCCATGCAGACATTTTTAGAATATTAGTAAAGAAATACAATTAAATAATTTTGCAGCCAAAGTTGATGTGACTTTATAATGTTCTTTACTGCACCTTTGTATCTGTGTTGTCAAGCATAATTGCAGTTCACATTACATTTATTCAAGGTATCTGCTAGGTTATGTGGTAAAAACTGTTCTGTACACCCACACTGGAGCTCAGAGAGATGATGGCTGGAGGAGGAGACCAAATAATATCGACAGCTGCTTCCAGGCCCATCACTGGGCTCTAGAGCATATTATGGGATGAAGGACAAAAGCAGTTTTGGATTGTATAAGACATATTTGGGGATGTTTAGGGGAGAACCCTTTCAGAGGGATGCATTTTTACAATTCCACTATCAACTTGTATAATTTAACATAATGAAGCATAACTGGATAAAATGTACATTTTTTATTTCTTCTATCATTTAAGTCTACTTTACTTAATTTCTGGATGGAATTTTCCAAACAACTAGTATTTCTTCAAGGTTCTGTTTATTTACATGGAATCCCACAACTGGAACAAACTACTGTTTTAAACTCTGCTTTTGGCCCTCTATTTTGGCACAGGAAAGATTAAAATTGCTAACCCAGTAACACAAGAAATTGCATTTCATTTTGGAAAGATTCTAAGGGATGTTGGCCCATGTTCTCCAAGGTACTTCAGTACTTAAAGATATAGCTGGGCTTTTAGCAAGACTTTGAAAATCACCTACATGGCACTGACAAATTTAAAAAGGAGATATGAAAGCACTTTATACATTTTTTTTTTTCAAATGTAGCTATTCTGTCCATAGAGATCTTTGAAAACCTGGATCTGAGGTGTTTTTCAGATTTGTACTCATTGCCTACTGAAGTGTTTTATCTTTATATCTCCTTGAAATGATAGTGTAGAAGGGAACTCAGGCATGACAAGCATAGCATTTGACCTGAAAGGACCAAATCTTGATGTTTTCCTTTTCCTACTTTCATATTTTCTTTTTTTCTTTTTTTTTTTTCTTTTTTTTTTTTATTTTTTTTTTTTTTTTTTTTTTTTTTCTTTTTTTTTTTTTTTTCCCAGCTCATTTTCTTCTTTCCCTTTTCAAGGGTTTTGTTTTGCCTCTAAATCATGATATGTGCTCTTGGAGCTTCATGGAAAACATATTTTCCAGATCCAAGACTGCTGCCATAACCTCCAGGCTTGTCTGTTACAGCTTTTACTTGGCTTCTTAAACAGCTTTGGTGTGCTGTACTACAATAACTGTGTGCACTTTTCATCACTGTTGCTTTTCCACTCTCCCCTGGGCTCCACTCAGATTTCCCAAAGCAATATGCATCAAACAGTGCATTTGCTCTTTCAAACATTGTGTGGGGGTTTTACGGTACAGAGATAAAACTGGTTTCATCAGACTATAAACACTTTTATATTATTAAAACAACTTGGAAAACATTGGATTTGGCTCATGAAATATCTTGGAGTGACCTAGTTCACTTTGAGTGGTGTAATTTCACTCAGAAACCATGTTAATACAGTTTGAGGAGGTTAAAGGAAACATTTAATCTTTCTCTGTTGTTTACTTAGAAGCGATTTGTTATGTTTTTCACTGCTTCTGAGCTTATAAATCAACTTGTGTCCTCTTGACCTTCCTATGGAGGGATGCCCTCCTAGTCCACTTCATTTTGTTGAACCTGGAATGTTTGTGGCCTTTGACCCAATGTCTCTTCAGAGATATCTCTCTTAAATGCTATTTTCTGCCCTGATGGTTTTGTTTTCCTCTTATTCTTGACCATTTTTTATCTTTTCTAAGAATCCCTCTTTCTCTGAAGTTGTAGCCAGCAAGAGCTCTCTCTTCTGGGCCATAAACAGCTCTTCTTCAGCTGTTTTGGTTCCCAAAGACAGGGGACCAAACCACACCAATTCCTGCCTTTGTGGGTTCTTCAGTGCTTTCTCTCCCTGTTGTTGCGGTTGCTGAATTCTCATCAGCAGCTGAACCCCTGTGACTCCTGGGCAGGCCCTCCCCAGCCCTGCAGTTGATGTTTGTATTGAAATGATCATTTTTCCTTCTGACTGTGTCTGACATACAATATTATGGACTGGGGACGTATTGTTTGGTGATGAATCCTATGGGAAGGGTTTGGGATCATCCCTTGCCCAAAAATCCTTGCCAGCAGGCATTAGGGGCTGAGTTCAGGTGTTTTAGGAGTCAGACCAAAGCATGGAATCACACAAAATGGCTGAGCTGGGAAGAATCTGTGAGGGATCTGTGTGGATCCTCTGGTCCAACTCCCCTGCTTGAGCAAGCACATCTAGAACAAGTTGCCTGGGACCATGATCCATTGGCTTTTGAGTATGCCCATGGGTGGACACTCCAACCTCTCAAAAAGAGAGGAACATCCTTTTGGTCCTGTCATCAGCTGTGTGAGTGCACTTTGGGGTGGTGGTGCAAAGCAAAGGGGGAGGAAGGTGCTGCCATGTGTCACCTCCCCTGAAGGTGGGCTTCAGCAGAGAGGATGCCTTTGTGGATTTCCCACCTCCGTAACAAGAACCCCACACTCTATTGTGAACCTGACTGCAAGTTTCTCCTGAGTCAATCATGGAACCCGGGTGACTTGTCTCCCAATTTAAAATTATATTGAATGCATGAGACATTAAAATATACAGAGAAAAAATGAACAAATGCTGTAATTAAATATTTACTGTGTATGACTATATCTTGAAAGACAGCTGGTGATGAAATCAACAGGCCATATTAAAATAATTTTTTACTCCATGAACAAGAATATTTTAAATAGACATTGAATTGTGAAATGAAATAGACTTTCTATTCAGTTGAATTCCCTATTTATCAGCCATTTTACCTACCATGCCATGCACCTCACATACAGAATCAAAATTACCATCTGCTAAATCAAATGCAAAAAGCAGTGGAACAAGTACATTCTGTAGAAAATCAAATCAATATTAAAAAACCACATTTAGCACCCCAAAGTGGCCTGCTTTTAAATGATTTTTGTTCAAATATAGAGATCTTTCACATACAAGGGTAACTGTATTATTTATTTACATGTGTACATATGCTAAAATATTAATATTTATCTTTCAGTTGTCTCTAGAGATAACCTAAAGCAGCTTAATGTGGTTCTGAGACTGTCTGATACATCTTTTTTAACACTTAATAACTTGGAAAGGCAACAATACATTTTGAATAAGTAGGTATTCACTTGCTCAATTTTAGCCAACCTAGTACTGCAGTCTTAAAACACCAGAACACTGCAATTTCATTTTTTCTTTAGTCTGTATTTGTATAGAATGCACTAGGAGGATTCTTTATTACTTTTTAATTGAATTCAGAGAGTATAATGAAGAGGTTTGCCTTTTAGATCAAAATTTCCCTTAGCTCTACAGTACAGTTTTTAAATGTTTGTGACATTGCTATTTAAGGCTGCATTCTGTGAAAAGCTTTTCTTTAATAAAAAAAAAGTACCTAAGTGGTTAAATTTAAAAGAAGTGTCATCCAGGGATTGTCCGTACTGAACTCTATAAACTTGTGTGAAATTCAGTATGTCAACTATTTATCTATCTTTTTATTCTGAGCTGTGTTCTACTGTCCTCATTCACACTAAAGAGTTGGGAGTTCAACAAGCGTGGGGGTTTTATGTCATAGGATTCTTTTGAAATCGTACAATTCAAAAAAATAAACACATGGGTAAAAATACACGTAATAAAATAAGACCACTGCAGAACAATTGCATGATGTATAAAAGAGTTTATAAGTGACACACATGAAGATTATTATTAATAAGATTTTTAATTCTCAAAGCCAGTTTAAAATTAACAGAAGAAATATCCCCAAATATTTGGTGAATGAAGTATATCTATCATCTACCTGACATTTTGATAGCAACTTTCCCTTTAACAAACAATGTAATGAATCCTTTCCTGCTTATTTGATTTCTAATTTCAGTCCTTCACCAGGATCACTTTTAAGCATGTGATTTCCTTATCTAAGCTATCATTTAAGAGAAGCACACTTTCTCTTTTCTCTGAGCTCATTAGACTGTCTAATAACTCTGTTTGCATGCATGCTTTTGTATAGAAGGTAGCTTTCCCAGCACTGACATGGAGGATAGCTGGGTTATTTTGACATGGAATGTATGTAATATTGCAGTATAATATGTATTTTTTTTAAACAGGTTGGATCATTAAGTAGTAAATATAAATTTTTATGTATATATTAAGTCCTCTAGGTAATTTAGTGCTTTTTAAAACATTTCCTTAATCTCTGAGGAATTCTGCAAAACACAGTCTTTGGCTATAAAAAAACCTCTCATAGAAATCTTGGATGGTGATCTCTCTCCCTCTGAAACCAGCAGTAGGTCATAATTGTGGAACTTTGTCTCCCTAACGTTTGTATTCACTTGGCTGTTTGCCTTGCTACCCAAGAGCCTAATTTGGGGTAGATGTTATTATTGCTGGACCTGCTCCATGAAAGTTGTGTCCTGCTGTCCTTGCTGAGGAGAGGTGACTTTGACAGTCTTGTCCAGTGGACATTGCATCTTTGATATTTCCAACAGGGGATAGGGGCTTGGAAGGATACTGCCAGACATCTGTTTGTGTGCAGCTCTGGAGCAGACTCTTCTGCCTGCTCAATTTTTACATAATGCTCTGAAGGCGCATTAAAGACATTGCTGGTAGAATTTAATAAATCTTAGTCAATTTAAGAGGCGCAGTAAAGGCAAATTCTTCTCCAGTAAAGACAAAAATAGCACAAAAGGTTACAAGTGAAAATTAGTGCCTCAAAACAATATCAGTTTTCCGTGGTTCCTTTGTTGCCTTCATTTAAAACCAAAACCTGTTTTTACAAGAAGTGTTAGGAATTCCCAGATTGGGTTTTGGTATTCTGCCTGGGGTGGAATAACAGCAGTAGAGAGAGTTTAATTCTATTTCTTCTGAGTTAGTCTTCCTGTTAAAGGGGTTAAGTCTGGACAAAAGGCTACTCTGAATAATTTGTCATTCTTTTTTCTGGCAAGCAAAATGTGTGGCCTTGGAGTTCTCCTAAACTGCAATCAGGACTGGTGATGAGAGTTTGACCCTCTTTCCTTCAGCCTCATTTCTCTCTTTCTCTACAAGACATGCACTAAAATTCTGGAAGGGTCCCGGCTTTGTCCTAGCAAAGTCCATCTCCTTCATATGAGGAGATGAAAGATGGATGCAGAGTAACTCAGGGACCCAGGTCAGTAAAGGGGACTAAGAGTTCTTGGCAATGTTGCATATTTAAACCTGCTCTATAGGCAGGACTAAATCAGATAACATTTGAAAGATGAACAGCAAGTCAGAAAAATAGTTTCCTAATGTGCCAGACTTGTGTAAGGCTTTTATTGTCTGCTGAGAGTGCTGGAGTAAATTAAGACAAGCAATCTTTTGAGCAGGATGCTGAGGCAAGTTACTTTGTTCAGCAGTAGACCAAACCCTTGGACACAGATGTGGCTTGCTATAAAACTAATGACATGTATCTCATGTACAGAATCCAAATTACCATCTGCTAAATCAAATGCAAATTAATAGGATATCACTATCCACTTTTTACCTTTAATGTTACCCATTATCTGAACTGATATGTAATCTTGAAAAAAATAAATTCAAGTACATTTCAAATAATGGGGCATATTCTTTTAGTTGTGAGAATATATTTATAGTAAGAAATGATCAAACTAAAAGGATCCCCAACTATAGACTATCAAAAGATTATTAATAAAAGGAAAGAAATTCTACCATTACCCAGCATACTCAGATCTTGATCAGTTCTAGAAATCTTGGAATTTTACTGCTTCTGACATACGTTTCACCTGTGTTTGTGTGCCAGGCATTTGGAAGTAAGAGCTACAAAATTAAAAGGAGAAGGAAAAGCAATATTGAAAAGTCTGATCAATTCCACATTTGATCTTCCTTCTGAGCAAAAGTCTGAAGATGCCCATAAATTAAAATAAACTTGACTGGATACCATTACTTCTAGTTCTAAATTAATAGATGAGAAATCTGCTACAGCAGCATCCCTTCTGATACCAGCTAATTTAAATTAATTGCCTGTCTGTGACTCCAAATCAAAAATTAAGAACCAGACCAAGCCTTCAGTATTAATATTGCACCTAACTTTTTAATTCTGGAAATTGTTCTTCCAGAGCTCAACTTTCAAGGACAACTTTTATGAGGTTCTGTGCTGACTTTGTATGGGGATATTGATTCTTCTCCACATCACCTAAAATCTTTTGGCATCAAACTCTGCACACATGTGCTATACAGATCAGAGAGCTTAACCTGCGAAAATATATTTTACACTTTCCTCTGAGATTTTTTGATCTAGTATCTGGTTTCAAAGTGAGGATATCCTGGGTTTTATAATCTATATTCTCATGATCAGTAGCCATCACTGAGAGCTGCAGTTTATTTCCAGAGATTAGTTTAGGAATGGCGCATAACTGTGGAACATGTTTCTAGGGAGAACATATTTACATTGAAGGAACTCATCCCAGCTGTCCTGCATGAGCCTTGTACAATGAAATCCATGGTTGGGATGAAGATATTGATTAGCAGCTCAGTGTGGCGGATCAGGAAATGCGCTTCACTAGTGGTGTGTGTGGTTTGCTTGGTTATGGATTTGATTTAATAAGTAAGGGATCTGAATAAGTTGGTTGTGACTTTGATGCAGTGTACAGCATCCCTAATTTGATAGGTCATTAATCTGCCAGGTTTAACCAAATAACAAATTGCAGCTTTTGTCAGCTCCAGAAATAAACCAAGGTGTAGTCTGTGTGCCCTCAATCTGCTCTTTCTCAGTAATTACATCGTTCACATGATCTAAGCTTCTGCCTTGTGACTCGCTCCTTAAAGTAGCACCTAGAAAGGCAGGCATTCAATGCTAGGTGAAAATACATGACATTTGTTGATCAGCAGTTCTGTCATTAAAAGCAGTGCAGTATTTCTAGGAATGTCAGTAAACACACCCTGCTGAGAAAATGTTCCTAAACCTAGAGCTTTCTCAGTTTCTCTGGTCCTACCTTCCTTACCAAGGCAAGATTCAGATTTGACAGCAATAATGTTTTGATATAGACTCAGGTGATCTGAAAGGTGGTTTATTTTCTCTGAAATAAAATTTCAATAGCTTTTGTTAGAATAATTAGATGCATACATGGCTACTTGTTTGACAGAACCTCTGATTTTTCTGAACAGTAAGAGTTCATCTTTGTATGCACAACTGAGCATGGCTGACAATGATACCTCTAAATATCAGTCATTAACTTTAAATCCTGACCAAAGTCCAGTGCACTGGAGATCTGTTCAAGGGATTGCCACCCAAATATTCACAGTACTAACACAACAAAAATGTCACTATTTGGAACTTCTGACAGAGCTTTCCACTCCAAGTCACTCTTCAAAACGTTCTTCAAAAATACTCAAGCTAAAATTGCTCTATTTTGCTCATTTTGCTCAAATGCAAAATTGCTAATATTGCTCAAACTTTGACAATTGAAAGAATTTGCATTTTCTTGAAAAGTTAAAGACGGCGACTAATGAATTTTCTAAATATTGATTAAAATTATGAGGGAGAAAAGAGTCAAAAGTCATTCTTATATGATGTTTAGTATCTCCTAGCAGGCAAAATTGAGAATTCTTATCTGAAGATCATGAGTGATTTCTAAGATTATGGAACTGAACAAACTTTTCTTCATTTTTTATAAATTATCTATCTTATTTTTCATTGTAACCTAATGAGGTATTATCAATAATTGGAATAGGTTCTGAAAGAATAACAGTCATACTAAACAGTGGCTAAATCTCTTTGCATTTCAAGAGATCTAAATTTTGTACAGCTAAACAGGACCACTGTATGCAGAAATAAAGAAAAATAAGCTTAAAGAGGTTAGTATGGAGAAAATTGAATTTAACAATGAACATCTAACAAGAAAGCCGAATGACATTCATTCACTTTCTTTATACCACATTTTGCTGGCTAACTTGTTTCTCTGAGCTATCTTTAAGATATAGATTTGAGTGGGCTTTAATTTAGTGAGGGAGCAGGAGAGCATCTCATTATTCTAGAAGAGATTGATCAAAACAAATACTGTACTGAGATGGGAGTGGAGGAGTATGATTTTCAGATAAAATGGTCCAAAAAATTTGGAAATGTAAATTCAGTTAGGGGGAACGCAACCCTGTACTGAGAGCTGGGAGAAGCCCTAGCACCCTACAGGCCAGCTTAAGCCCTCTGTGAAGGCTAATTAGCTGCAAAGCATGAATTTTCAATTCCAGATAAATATGCATTTTACAAATAGTCTGCAGAACAAGAATTATTTATTAGACATGTTTGTGAATAATTTGAAGTCTGGGATGAATGCTGTCATTTTAAAAATCCATTTGCAGTCAGTTTACAAGCAGGTAGGGAACAAAAAAAAATCAAGCTTAAGAAATATTTGTTTAAAAAAACCCCTAATTTTCCTAGATATTAAAAAAAAGCTCAGACATTCATCATAGTAGGGAAAAACAAGGATTTGCACTTCCTGGGGGAGCATAATCTCTTGGGTGTGCCAGGATAAAATTTTTATTTTTCTATATTTTGGATTAGAGCATGTTCTCCCTCTTGTGGAAAGGAGTGCTCTCCCTTTGGGGGAAGTGTGGGAACAGAGTGGGATTTTCATGACATGGGATTCCAGGGGTGTTAGAGTGCTAGAAAGGGCAGGTTCCTCAATCATTCTCTTCCACAATGGAAAAGTTAGTAAGTGTCTGACCCCACAGATTCGAAAAGCAATTCTCTAAAAGTGAGATGGCATAAGGACTTTTTTCCTTTTTGTATGCCAAATGAAGTAAAACTTTATAGCTCTCTAGTGTACATGTCAGAATATACACACAGCCACACATTCCCACACCTGAGCTTTGAGAGAGAAATAAGACCAGTATACTCCTTTTCGTGCTGAATACAGAGCAACTGGGCAGCTCATTTTTCCATAAAATAGCCTGAAACAGCTCTTCTCATTCCAGGTACTTATCCTAATTTCTCACTATAATTAATTCATGGCTCGTTTATAATCATTTGTCCTTGTGCCAATATTCTACTGGTTGCTTAAGTAATTTTTCTCTCCCTTCATGTTTACATGCCCAGATATATTTATAGGGAACAGTCATATCCCTTCTTAGCTGTTGTTTTGAGAAGCTGAACAAGCCAAGCTCTTTTAATCTTTGCATGTAAAATAAATTATCATTTATTTTGCTTGAGCACACTTGTTTACTAAGAGGTTATTTTTGTTCCAGTCTGTGCTTTAATTATTCCTTGACTTTCTTATTTGTCAGGAGCAAGCAAGTAAGAAAAAAATTGAAAAAAAAAATCAGGCAATGTTTTTCTGTACCAAAGAAGGCCTGGGACCCACAATGTCATATGTAAAAATGACAGCTAGATGAATGCAGACAAAAGCTGATATTCTTTTACAAATAAAAGCTGATACTCTGATACAAATGCTGGAGTGCATTTGGGATGGATTCTTTTAATAACATAATGGTACAGTGGGCCTTAGAAAGTAGCATTTGCAAATTCCTACCAGGAATTGGCAATTCATGAAAACAGTTCTTTCTAAAAGCTAAACTAAATAAGTTATATCTTTTGTGTAAGTTTATCAGGGAAAAATTCTGAATTCTCTAATTGTAGAGACTACTTGCTGCAGATCCAAAATTATTTCCTTGCTGTATGTTAAACTTACAAGGACTTGGCACTGAATGAAAAGGATTATTTCCCTTCTGATGAATATTCCAAAACTTGTCTTCTTCCCAGACATGTTTTCTCCCATAAAATGACTTGATTGCAATAAAAGGCCTAGTGTAGAAAGTAATAATGAAGAAAGTATCTGTTTTGGTTTGTAGTCAAAACTGCTTTCTTTCTATAGGTCAGATGAAAACAAAACATTTTTGAAAATTAATGTTTTCATTAAATTTTCATTTCATTTTTGCCAGTGCTGTCACATCACTAGAGATCCTCTCTTGGACATCCTTTTTTAGGAGTAATGGATTTGAGTGAACCATAGCAAGAAAGGGTGCTCCTTGGGTAGAACAGATTTTTGCTCAGTTGTGTTTTGTGCTACCCTACTTCACTGTGCAGTGTCACGCAACTGTGGCAGCAATGACGGAATTGTGGTGACGATTAGGCGGGATCTTCTCTGGAGTTAAACCTTCTGCTTGGCAGAAATTAGTGACAACTGCAAAGCTTCAGGCAAGAGCACCAAAGCATGCTCTTTTCCTCACTGACTTACTACCTCCAGTGCCCTCTTCCTCAGCCCCTAGCTGTCCTTCTGGCTCACCATAAATGACACTACTTTTCTATTCAGAATTTAGGAACAGGGAGAAATAGGCTTTTGGACACCACAATATAGACACAGAAAGTAGCCCAGAACCAGAAGTACCTGCAGTGTGTCTGTACGAGCCAGAGCAGCTCAAGAAGTAGCATGGCCGTGTTTCCCAGCAGTACACTTGATTTAATTGCCTTTGGGTTGATCAGAGGGTTTATAACCTTCACATAAATGTGCCCCCACACAGCGATGTCTACGCTATTTTCAAATGTGTGCACAGCAGCATGCTGTCATGGGGATTTATCAGCTCAAAGCTGCAAAGGAGATCTTTGGATTCAACAACAAATTGACAAATAGATTTCTAGTACAAAGAGATCTTTCACGTGGAACAATAAAAGGATGCAGGTAATTAGAAATAGTCATACATTTTCTCCTTCTCCAAATTTCTCAAATACATAAAGTAGCTCAAAGTAGAAATTCTAATATTTCACAAGTGCAGTCTACATATAATAACACCATATTCATTTGTGTTATCTATTAAGTGTTTTAATATCAAGACAGTGCCATAAAACCTACACGACAATAAATAATGATTCAAGTACCTCATCTTTACCTGCCAACTTAGAGATTTTCCTTAACCTGCTTTCAGATCCATGCTTTTAGGTTGTTCCCTTAGATAACTCTTGCTTTTTGTGTCTTCTGTGTTTGGGGGATAAAATTCAGGTCCAGACATGGGTTAGATAGGGATTAGGCAGCAGGAATCTGTGTTGCAGCATATTTTGAGAATCCCATGGTAATTGTGGGTCCATAATGATGCTCCTGGAGCTGCCGCTTCTCCTTCTTTCCTGGGACTTGAAATGAGAAGTAGATTGCAGATATTTCCAAGGGAGAAAAATGATGTGATCCACAGATATTGGAACTTTACTTGGCTGTCATCATAATGATTAGGTGGAAAGGAAGCTGGAGAAAAAGCATAAACTCATTTTCTCATTTATGGGGCTGCTGAGAGCACCTGAAGAGATGGGAATTAAAATCACCTGCTTGCTAAATGACTAACTGAGACCCTAGGAAATATATATCTTTGAGACTTACTCTCAAGCTCAGTTATTTGGCTGACCCACTGTAATCAGAGTCTCTTTTGCTTTGGAATTTTAGATGATCATGTTTTGGTTTGGTTGTTTGGAAGTGATTTTAGGGTTTTAGAGGTTTTTGTTTTGCTTTGGTGGTTTTGTTTGTTTGTTTTTGTTTTTGTTTTTATTTTGCCAGTTTGTTTTGTGTGGGTTTGATGGTTTTGTTTGTTTGTTTGTTTGTTTTTGTTTTTATTTTGCCAGTTTGTTTTGTGTGGGTTTTTGTTTGTTTGTTTGTTTGTTTGTTTGGGGGGGTGGTTGGTTTTTGCAGTTTGGGTTTTTTTCAGGGCCCATTGTTCTTTTCTGCTTTATACTCTATGAAGGTGTGCTAGCAGCCTGAGGAATCTGTCTCTTTATCAAACATTTCATTGGAAGACTGTGATAAAATTGAAGTACATTCTGGTTTTCTCCTTCGTTTGCTGCTTGCCATCACCTGAGCTGTTTTTAAATGGGTGCAACTATTTCCTAATGATGTACTTTACATCACATTACACTCCTTCTACCAAAATACCCTATAACACACTTGGCCAACAGAAGTTACTCTGTGAAGTTTTTACAGACAGGCAGCACAAAATCACAGCGAGCAAACCCCAAACATCAATACACAGTACCTCATATCAGGTTTCAGAAAGGTCATCAGTCTAAAAGATGCAAAAGAAAGCCACACAGAATTCCATTTCTTGGCCTGGTACCAGGATCCAGCCTGTCAGGCCTGGCCTTTAGAGAAAGGTCTGACCTATGGTAAAACAAGTGGTTCCAGCAGTGCTTCAGCACAGGGTGCACCTGATGGGCGGCTTCTAAAAATATTTTCTGGTGCAGGAATTTTCTGTGGGATGCTATATTCGTTTAGTCTCAGCTATCACTTTCCTTCAGAAGTACTGCTGGCCTGGTTCCCTTCTCATGCTCATGCAGCCCTACCGACTTAGTGCTGCTTTGAACGCTGATGTTAATGAATTAAAGAGCAGATTTCCAAACGGGTGCATCACCGCCAAAAATGTTTTGATGGAGATGGGCACTGCACTCATTCATTCAGAGTGCACTGGGTTGGAGTAAATCAGCAAGATCATGCTGATTCCTTCTCCAAGCTTTTCGGCTGATGGAGAAATTCACTTGACAAAAACCCTCTTGTCTGCCTATACTCTAGCTCTGTAAATAGCCTCATTGATTTCATGGAGTAAAGTGCTGAGAATTTCTCTTTCTCTTGGAGTCTGGTCTGCAGCATTTCATTTGGAGAGGAATAAATTAGCCTGCTACTTGAGCAATCTGCCCACTTTGGGGGATATGGGGCAATCAGACACCTGTCTGCAGGCTGCTTTGCCTCTGGGTGTGAAAATACCACTGCAAACTGAGTGCTGTATGGAAAGTGAAAAGAAGACTGAGAACATGCTCCTCAATGTGCTTCCCAGAAAACAATGGGAAATGATACTGCTGATGTCTTCCTAATTTTTAAAATTAATACATATTCACAGTCCATCCTTTGAGCCAACTAAACAGCTTAAGTAGCAGTTTTGGATTTTAAATAAAAATATCCTTAATACGGTCTTTCCTGGATTTTCCTTTAGAAGATAAAATTTTTCTTTCTAGGAAGAAGCGTAAATAGAACTTGAAAATAGTTGAAATATCTTATTTTGTTTTGATTTGATTTTTGCTGATCTTCATTTCAAAAATAGACAAGCTGATTTAACCATTTTTCTTTTTAGCTGACAAGAAACGCGACGTTTTTTAAGAAATGAGTGTTTTCTAAAGGAAGCATTGACAAGCTGTCTCACTGCTAGGTGCTGCCTGAATTTCAAAACAGTTATTTTAAATGCCTGTTCTACAAGAGGGTTTTGTTTTGCAATCCAAACCAATAAATAATTCTTTTTAGTGCATGGTTTTATTTTCTGAGGTATTTAGCAGCCTGGCATTTTAATGATGGCTGCACAGAAAGAGAGAATCACATCAACAGCAAGCCAGGAGCTGTCTCTCTGTCTTGCTTTCTGCTTGTTTCCCCTCAGCCCTGTATATCTCAGATGACCTGATACATCATTATTTTTGTAACAGAAGACAGAACATATGTCACACTTCTGACCTTAAGAGCAAATTGTGCTCTTATTAAAAATGAAAACAACCCAAATATTCTTTTTTCTTCTAACCTACCAAAATAAGAAGCCCGAATTAATTGCTGCTTCCTCAACTTAATGTGGACCAAACCCCTGAATGCAGAACTAATTGAGCTTGTTTTTATATTGAATAGCATGGGCTGAGCAGGAGGTGATGTCAATTCCTGATTACCATTCTAATTGCCCTGAATACCTCCCCGTGGCTGTCAGTGAGGTGATGCTCAGATACATGACTGAATATGGCACACTCTGCAAACCCAGTGCCACCAGGACAAGTCCCTGAGTGACAGGCTGGCTTTGTCTGCTGCTTGCAGGGGAAGGTGCTGCTGTGCTCTACAGTATTTAACATAGGGCACATGACACTAAATCCTGTTAAGAGTGGGGAAAGCAGCAGGGTTATTTATGTTTTCAGCAAATAGAAGGGCCAGATATGGTGGCACAACTCAAGTGTTTTGTTTGCTAATTAGCAGCATCAAGAATACAGGATAATCTTCAGCAAATATTTGCTGTCTAAAGGAGAATTTTTAAAGAGCCAAAAATTTCACAGATTTCAGTTTAATATCATTTCCTCCCAAGTTCACCTGCATAGTTAAGGTAAAATGGATTAAGTTGATCTTCTTTTCCCATTATTTGCATTTCTCCACATGAATGAGCAAGCGTCTTTCTGGATGAAGTTTCATTATATCAGAAAGCCTGATTAGAAAGTAAAGAACAGCTAGGATACATATTTTATGAGCTTCCTTTGACAGAAAGTTATTTCAGCATATCACTGCCATTCAGTATTTCTCTGGCTCCTTCAAGTTTCCATTTCTTTCAACCAGTGTTTCTTACTAATAGGGCATACTGAATTTACCAGTAAAATAAGAATCTGCTGAAAAACAAGTATCCATTTGATACAAGCTCTTTTTTTTTTTTTTTCTCTAAAAGAAGATATCTGGTTTTCTGCCTTGAGCCTGACAGGAATCCTCCACTGCTAGTTGGGAGTATAGATTCCTGAAGTACTGGGTCTTCCTGCAGCTCCAGAGTTTCAGATCTATTTCCATCAAAGGACAGCTGTGAGGATGTGTTTATGCTCAGCAACTAAAGACTTTTCTGGTGTCACTGGAGTAATCATGGAATATTGCTTTGAGCCAGTAAAATTTTATTAAAATAGAGCACTATGCCAATATTGACTCAAGTGCATGCTACTAGCCTGGACTAAGGAAATTGGGGCTGGATGACTTCAATGGCAGAAGGCTCTTCCCCACTTTTTGATGGGGCAAATCATTTTGTCTCCAAAAAGAACAAGACTAAGGGCACTTCTTGACTCCATTTTTTTTTGCCTGTCCCAAGGACGTTTGCCTGCANTGTGTGTGTGTGTGTGTGTGTGTGTGTAAAAACATACCTGTGAAGAAACAGAGTGATAGTCTGATTTCCTTAGTGCTTTTTTTAATTCTGCCCATGTGGCACTATCCAAGTGTCAGAGATACTTGGAATGTCTCTGCTCTTCTTAGGAGCTGAGTGAACCTCATGACACAGGGAGATGTCTAGACAGGATATTTTCAAACATAATGTCACTGAAATGCAGTCAAGAGTCAACTCTGCCAAAGCAGCAGAGATATCATCACAGAGCACAGACAAGGGTGTCAAATCCTTATACTGCTATATTCCATTTTTAATTTTCACATGCTAATTGCATTTCTTTCATTCACAACTTGAACATTGAAGAAGTTGTGTCTAGTTAGAAATACAACTTTTAAATCTTTCAATATATAGGTAAGTTGGTTTGCCTCCAGTGAAACTGGAAATCTTTCAGAAAGAAAATAAAATTGCATTCTGAATTCTTGCATTTTAAATGTAAGGTGAGGCTGCACATCAGAGAGGGACTTAAATCTTATGCTGCAGAGTTTTCTATTAAGCAAGTCTTTGCAATGGAGAAAACATGACCACACATTTTTAGCTCATTTTCCCCTACACTTCCCCCATCTTTTAGAAATAAACATTCTGGCTTGTAAGCTTAGGTGCAGAAAGTACCTTCACTGTCAATTTTGCCCCAATGAGCTCTTATTTTACAAGAGCTTTAGGTAGTTTGCAGGGCTAAAATGAAACAGCACAAGTTCTGAGCTGCTTGACTCCATAACCAACAGCTCCCAGGTGTGCAGGAAGAATCCCTAGACCTTTTGTTTTATTAGAAATACAGCTGGAGACCCCAGCTTCAAAAAATCAATGTGTCAGAGCTTTGTGGCAACTGCTGGTGGTTTGTCAGTGACATCTCATCAATTCTGTGGCCCCAGAAGAGAGAACATCATAGGCTTCCTACATATTTTATCGATATTATTGTGTTTCCATTGATTGCCTGCCACTGCAATGGAGTTGTGATGTATGGTCTCCTGCTGCTTTTCTGGAGAGGCACTTCTTGATCTGGAGAGCCTGTCAAGTCCAGGGGGTCTTTTTTGCAGCTGTGTGCCACTTGATTTGTGAGCATTACTCCAATGAACTCACTGTCGGGTGAAAAGAACATGGAAGAGCAAGAGAGATAAAAAGAAGGGGTAAAGAAAGAGGTGAGTAATTTTCTGAGATTCCCAGAAGCAGGAAATTAGTTCCTGAGGTTGCTTGTGTAGAGTGCATCTGGAGGAGGGTATCTTGGTGTTGTTTGCCATGTATAGGGTGATAGAGGATGAGCCTTCTCAAAGGAGGGTGTTAAATGACTCAGAGAGTCTTTCATGAGAAGCTCAGGCTCTGAGGGGATGGCAAGGAGGTAGTGGGAGGGGATTTCTGGAGAAAAAAGCACTCTTGAACTGCACTGAAGCATACAGGCTTATATTTGCTCTGAAGTGCCCACTCAGAAACCTAACTTCACAGAGCACAAAACAAATACTAGTTAAAAATATTTAAGATGCAAAATGGAGCATTAGTCACAATATGCTGATACTTGACACCGCATTGTTGATGTGCTCCCTCAAGAAAAGGCCAGTTTCTTCAATTCTTCCTTGTAACATAACAGTAAACTACCGACTTTGTCCTATATAAGTACACATCCATTTATGTAAACAGTAAGTTAACAAGGAAGGTGTTGGCTTTATGAAAATACATAGATGTTCACATGCAGATTTTAGTTACATAAAGCACACTTTTATTTGCTTTCAGGAAAATTGGAGCAAATAAATCCCATTGCCTCAATTCCCTTACTTCAGTTGATCCTGTAATAGCAAAAAGTGCTTCTGTTCATCTTTTACATGCTGATATAGAATACAGTTCAGAAACACTCAGATAAGCAGGCAACTTCTAGTTTTGAAGTTTAACTATGATTAAATCTACTCCTTAATATTATTTACAGGCTATATATTATTACAGGCACAACCTTAAGCTGGGACATGAGTACGGCTGACATGCTGTGAAACAGAAATTCTGTATGTATGTACAATGTAATGTCTGTTGGTAATGTCATTAATTTTCTGATCTCCTGCAATTCAGAGCAGAGGGTGAGAATGGTTTTCAGCAGCAGCCTGAACACAGATGAGGAAAAATCACCAAGCTAAAACTAGCTGCTGTACTATTGATTATCTACAATTTCTGACTTTTGACTTGTACAACTGATTTTGCCAACAGCTGTTTTCAAAAGTTTGCCACTATAAGTAACTATTTGTCATGACTGATATTTGAGATATCCTTAACAAGGATTCTGGATACTCTAATTCCAATTTAAATTATTTTCCTCTCAAATTGATTCCATCCATTTTGAATCCAAAATAAGGCTATCTTTTTTTTTTCTTTCTTTCTTTTTCCCCCCTCTCATAGATAGATGTCCCAACAAGAAGAATTGACTTTTTTTCTCATCTCAAGATCTAATTCATCAAAATTAATGCAATTCTGTTGAAGAATTTGTTGGCACAAGAATTCCCATGCTTGGTAGGAAGTCAGGGCAATAGCTTTATCTTTTAAACTGTAAAACATACACAACCTCACCTTGTTTTACAACAGTCAATGGACTTAAGGTATTAAAGACTTAAAAGCCGCACTGCATTGGCAAAGATATGAACTAACACCTTTGTGTGATTCTATTAATCTAATTTTTCCATAATTTAATTCAGCAATCAGAAAAAAGCTTTCCAAAACAGTGCCTATGTGTAAAGTAATGTAGTCAGTGTTATTCTGACTCACAGGATTAGAGAGCATTAGAAAGATTATTCACCATTAGCTTTGTTTTAGTTTCTTCCAGTCATGTTAAAAATAACAAAATCCCAAAGCCCCAAGCCTGTTTCTGCTTAAAATATAGCTGGTGGTCATCAGCTAGTACTTCAGTGGTTTTATTAATCAAAATATTTTAATAGAGACCTAAATAATGATTTTCAAGAGTGTCTGAAGGGCACTAGAGATCAGTAGCAAACAATAAATTAACTGAAAAAGAATTTAACTTAATGTCACACAGTGCAAATAATAGTATGAATTACACTGATTGTAATTACCATTTAAGAAAGAAAACTGGGATTTACATAGTGTTATAATAGGCTATTTTTTTCTTTTAGAAACAGATCAAGCCTGAGAAAAAGAAAGGTTTTCTTCCTTTAAAAAGTCTCCCTCTCCTTTTCCACCTCCCAAAAGTGCAAGAAACTGGTTTATTCATAAGTGTGTTGTCAAGATGCCAAATGTCTCAGTGGTGACCTGATTGTCAAGGAGTAACGTGGCCCTGGGTTAGCAGGTCAGGGCCCCACCATGCCCTGTGATGTCTCGCTCTCGTGCTGAAAAAGGCCCAGCCACATTGTCTCCCTTGTTGCTGCTCCCCTTCTCAGCTGAGCTGGAGGAGAATCTTCAGTCATGGGGAGAACATGAGCAGCGAGGAGTTTGGTCTCTCTGCCTTCAGCATTAGCACAGAAATTACACAGAAACAAAAGTATCTACAGCATTACAAATGCATGCTAATTATACAAGAATAGATTTCAGATGTTTTCTCCTGATGAAAGCAGCTCATGCTGCAAAGATACTGACTGGTTTGAATGGCAGCGCTTTGTAGGGTCCCAAAGTGCTGCCTGGACAGAAATACTAAGGGGATTCATGCTAAAGTAGATATCCAAGTTTCTTTTTGGAATATCTTAAGATGATAAATAAATGCATTGCTAATTCTTTCTTTGAAACATGGTATTAGCACAGAAATGTGACCACATCAGCCCAAATGGAGTGATTATATGGCTGCCAAAAGTGAATCAAATTTTATGGCCAGGGTCTATTAGCTAAATCCATAAGCTGGCTTGATCACTAGTAACAGACACAGTTTATAAAGGTGTGGTGGTTCTGCCCTCATTTGTGAGTCATGGGGATAATCTTTGTCCAAATCAATCAGTTCATCAAATTACTTGCAAGTGTCTGCATGGTTCTGTTAGAAAAAGATCAAGCTCACATGTTCAGCAGGCAATCCTCTAGAAATATAGGTCAAGATTTTGCTCCAAAATTCATACATGCTCTTACAAATTCAGAAGCCACATGATTTTTTTTTTTTTTTTTTCATACAGTGCATATTTAACTTTCTTGAGAGCAGAAGTATTTTTTTCTGGTATGGGTTGCATGTTGTGATGTATCGCAGTCACATTGCAATTCCGTTCAGCAGGAAGAGTGGTGGGCTTGATAGGGAAATGCTTTTGTCATTCATGAAAGGAAAGCTTCAGCATTTATTTTTCTAGGGTGAAAAATGAAAACATGAAAGCTGTGTGTTGTTTAATTCTGAAAAATGACCTGACCAGATGTCAAAATTATTAAGAAACAGCATGATGAGCATCCCTTGGATACCAACCCTTGAAAATATGACAAACAAGGCAAGGAGATATTGAAATTAGTAGACTGAAACTAAACTGTGTGTGCATTTTCTTAAAGAGGAAACAAAAGTATATCTATAAAAATTGGCTCAAACATTTCCTTCCAGCAGTCAGGAATATCAGCTGAACTTTGCCAAATTATGGGGAAATCTCAGCCAGTAACTTTGATGACCTCTTAGCATGGTTTTATCTAAGCAAAGCTATCTTGGATATATCCCCCAGAGATGATTTATAGAACGAACAGACTTTCTAAACTGGCTTTAACACAGAGGAGTGTTTTTTGCCTATTCCTTGCTGTGATTTCTACTCCCTAGCAAAGTCCATCAGTTGCATAGGATGGACTGGAGGTGGGTAAGATGTGAAAAGGCTTCATTGACATACTGATGATAGTCAAGGTCTGAATGGTTCCCCAAAAAGAACACTTATACCTTCTTATCCCTTGTATAAGTTATGCTCAGTCATTTACAGATGCACTCATAATTTTGGCATTGGAACTAGATAAATAATTTCATGATGATGCTTACTGTTCTGCAGAGAAATAGTTTTTGTTTGTGTTATTTGTTTTTTTTTTTTTCATTTGCAAAACACCTTATAACCTTTTCCAAACTCCACATTTCTCAGACAGGTTGCTGCAAATAGATGTTTAGCTAGGATAATAGACGGTAAGGTACTTATATCCTCAATTTGGAATTGAATCTCTGCTCTGTAACAAAACAACAGACTGGTTAAACACTGGGCTCTCTGCAGTGCCACTGTTTATTCTATTTCTATTCTAGCAAAGCTAATAAAAAATTCTGGTTTAGATCTGCTGTCCTATTCTTAATTATTTCTTTGTTGTAATCAGATGTTTATTGATTGATAAAAACATGAATCTTGCATTTTTCTGCAAAGATAATTGATTTTCACCATTAATTTTTGAGGGAAAAAAGAGACAAATTAATTTCTGTTAAAACTTTTTATAAACTATCTTATTCTTTGCTTCTGAAACTTAATTAAGAGCCACATTATTTTTTTTTAGCATCTCCTAGCTGTAGTATTAAATTTATGAATTATAATTACATTATTTACCATCTTTCATCACTGATGTCAGTCATCAGCTTTCAGGAACTTACAAGTTCGACACAATCTAATGTTTGAAAGTTATATCAAGAAATTCAATATCAAAGTTTCTATAAAAAGAAAAAGGAAGTAATATATGGTAATAACTTATTTGGTTTGAGAAATCTATCAAAGCACCAGAATTTTTTTAGTAAGTTTATCATGAGCTTGGAGGAACACATCATTTCTCTACCATTTTGAGTTTCTCTTTATTCCCAGGAAGTCAGGGAGATTTCAGCAGCTACTTTGTAACTGGTGACTATTAATGTTGTTTTGCTTGTCTGCTGCTATTCTGGGGTATTTTTTTAGTAAACTGCTATTTTTTTCACTTATATCTACTCACATTTGTGTCTCAGTGGTGGAAAAGGATTAGATAAAACTAAAGGGGAGGTGGCTCATATTGTAGTGTCCGACCCCTTAACTTGTCTTAAACCAAGACAACATGGCAAAGCAGAATCCCAGGCAAACTGCAGATATTCTTCATCCCTTCCTGTGATGAGGGTACAGGTGGCTGTGACAACAAGGATCAGCACAGCAGTTTCCCTTGTGTGTATGTTGGGATTCAGGATGTCTGTGCTACCTCCCTGTCCCACTGCTGAGCTCTAATACCTGCCCCTCACTCTTCTCATCCCACTTGTCCCAGGTCAGTGTCCTCCCAGACCTTATGGTTTCTGTCAGGCCCTCCCACTGACACCCAGAAATACATACAGAGGCAAATCTTCCAGGAAAACAGCAATCTTGGGTAAACGCAGAGCTAGAGACCTTGACTCTTTAGTAATATATTATAATGGCAATGAATCTTACTGCTGAAAGTTGTGCCTTTCATTTTAATATGTCTGCTTTTAATTCCGACTTCCTTGTCCTTATTATATTTTTTTCATAACACATCATCTCTCATTTTCATCAGTAGGCTGACATCATCCTTTAGTGGAGGTTATCATTATCAAGGGTAAAATATGTTTGATTTTCCATGAGCAAAATAATAATTAAAAAATAATACTCCAGGATTTTATGTAGTGTTAATAACTCTACTTAGACCAAGATTGTTGGAAGTGCTGGTGAGTATTAAGTGTCACTGTAAAATAAAAATCATAATTTCAATAAAAGATTTTTTTGAGAAAAAAAACCAAACAAAAGTCCTTTACCATGTGAGCAGTAGCATTATGAAGTCAGAGATGCCACTATGTTTGTGAAGAAATAGCCTGAGATCTCAGTTGGCCTCTTCTAAATGGGTCAGATTCTATAAGGTCCAAACAGTAGGACTCAGCTGAGCACCAATGGACAGGAAATTCTCTCATGAAAAAAATATGAGCTTTGTGCTTGTTACTTTCAGCACTGCTGACTTCTGGAATTCTGGGTTCCAAAATCAGCATTTGGCAGCATCCTTATTGGCAGTGGTGATGGTGCAGTGGTGTGTCAGAAGGTAGGTAAACCTCAGTAAACCAAGATTTTAATTTGCATTAAAAAAAAAAAAAAATTGCTCATCATCAGACAGTCTCAAGAGTGTTGTGGCAGAAGGAAATTGGGCTCAAAGAGCTGTCTATGGCCCCAGTTCAAAATACTGGGTCTATTCCAGAGAGTAGAATTTGAAAATTTAGAGCTGTGATTCTGTGTTGGACACATGCTCAAAACAAGTCATGGCATAGAAAAATAGGAACAAATATTACACTGCCAAAGTGAACGGAATAAAACAGAATTAGAAAACAAAACTTAAAAGAGGCAGATCATCTGAATCATTTGTCTAATGAACAATGAACCTATGAATACAGTACAATTCAGAACCATGCTTAAAAAATAAAAAACTTTTTTTCACTCATTGCCTCTGGGTCCTTCTGTCAGTACATCCTGACAGAAACATTTTGATGGGCCTGATACTGCATGTCTATGGTCATGTCTGAATTAAGAACAGAGTTCTTGCAGAGATCCCCAGACTGCTGTGAGTGTCTTCAAGAGCAACTGAGCTATGCCAGCCCAAAGCAGAGCCTGAGTTAGCTTGTGCTGGCAAGTGACAGGTCTTATTAATGTGCGTGGGGCACAGAGCTAATGTGTCTATTCTGCTTTTGTCTCTGGGAGAGCATCTCCTGTGGCATTGCTCTTTGCCATGTGGTGCAATATCTCTCCTGGGTACTGGTATGAGAAAGTCTCTGCATGGCATAAACACACCAAGAATCTAGAGGTGCTGAGAAACTGGGTTTTTTGAGGGATTTTTT